>WOXC01009041.1:0-83242 GCA_011680675.1 Gymnobelideus leadbeateri
CTTGATTTCTCATAAAGTCACTAACTTCCATTTGCTCCAATCTAATTCTGAACGAATGATTCTCTTCAATCAGCTTTTAAGATTCTTTTTCCATCTGACAAACTTGGCTTTTTAAGGCATTCTTCTCCTCATGGCTTTTTGAGCCTCTTTTGCCATTTGAGTTAATCTGTTTTCTAAGGTGTTACTTCCTTCAGTCAGATTGTTGACTCTCATTTTATAATTTTCTTGCCTCATTCTCATCTCTCTTCCCAATTTTTCCTCCACTTCTCTTACTTGGTTTTCAAAATCTTCCTTAAGCTCCTCTATGGCCTGTAAGCAGCTTATTCTTTTCTTGGAAGCTTCTGGTGCAGGAGTTCTGACTTCACTGTCTTCCTCCTGTTCCATGCCCCAATCCTTTTTGTCCCCAAAAAAGGAATCCAAAGTCGGACCACTGTGCTTGCCTTGCTTCCCTTGATTGCTCATGTTGCCACTCAACTACTTGACTCTTGAGCTTTTTGCCACAGTAGAACTCTGCTACCAGAGGGGGAGCTTTGTCCCAAACACTGGGGTTTTCTTAGCTGCTGGAGCTATTAGTTGGGTGCCTTCTCTGAAGCCTCCACACCCTCTGGCAAACTGGTCATACACCCCAGGACCTCCACCCTAGATAGCAATCCAGATCCAAGCAGGTTAAAGCAAGAGTGATTACCCTTCACACTGGTTGCTTGGTCCCCCTAAAATCTGCTGACCAGGAGCTCTGAAACAGCCATGTGGTTGAGGCTACAGGCCACAGGGCCTCAACTGCTTCTTGCCTCAGGGACAAAGGTGGACCACACTCCCTAATTCCCAGGTACCAAAGTACACAATGCACTGACCTCTCACTTTGTCTCTTAGCATCTATGGGTTGATAATTCTGCAAAACCACCACAGCTGCTGGTGATCTGAAGTCCCTCCAGCTGGCGGCTGGTTGTGGCCACCCTGAAGCTAAGACCTCCAGCTCAAGCAGGGCTGGGCTTGGCTCCCAGAGAGTGCTGTGCTGGCCACTTCTGCCAGCTTGCTCAGTGGGAGGTTAGCTTCTCTCTGTCATTTTCTGGGTTCTGTAGCTCCAAAGTTTGTTCAGAGTCACCTTTTACATGAATTGGAGGAGGTGGAAGTGAGAGCCCCATGGAAGTCCTGTTTCTACTTCCTAAATATATCTTTTAAAGAAAAATAATATGACCCCTAAATTGAAGGTAAATTAAGACAGGAGATAAAATCACTAATTTGATGATCTTACGATCATATGATCATAACTACCTTATGACAATTTTTATATTTTTGCTTTATGTTGTTATTTTAAGTATTTGTCTCTTCTTTCTAATTAGATCTCAAATTCTTTGACAATAGGAGTTAAGTCATATTTCTTTGTATCACTCACAAAAGTACCTTGCACATAAGCAGATATTTGGAGTCTGTTAACTGATTTATTGAAGGAATAAGAAAAGGACATTAATCCTTAAATTTCCAAAGAGTTGTTCCTTGATCTCATCCTATACCCTCCCATCATATTCCTGCAGACTATCTACCATGTCTAGAACTTTTTCTCTTCCTTCAAGGCTAATCTCAGGTGATAATTCTACCTCCTCAAATTTTCTTAGAATAGTTTTTCTGAATATCTCCTTTGCCCTTACATCATTCCACTTTGTATCAAACTTATTTATGTATGTGCCATTTGTCCCCCATTTAATTGCAAGCTCCTTGAGGATAGAGATTTAGTCTTGGTCTCTGAATTCCCAGTGCTTATTATAGTGCTATGCACATAGAAGTCACTTAATAAATGTTCATTTAATCAATTTTTCTCACATTACAACTCTGAGGGGAAAGGCTAAAGGAAGATGGAATTTTAAAGCAATTTGTTCTAAAAATCTCATAACTGAACTGTTAAGCAAAGAACCTGATTCAGTCAGTCAACAAGAACTTATTAAATATATACCACGTGACAAGCTCTGTTCTAAGCATGGAGGATAAAAAGAAAGGGAAAGAAAAACCTTAGTCCTAACAATCTTCTTTCTTTCCTACTCCTGTAAGTAAGGACTTCATGTTTCTAGGTCACATCAACTTTTCTATTGTTGACAAACTTGAAATTCAGCCTCAATAAGTTATTTTGGGCTCTGACTTAATGTTCCAGGTCTTAACCCTTTGGAACTGAATTGTTTTTTTTTTTGGCGGGGGGGGGGGGGTTTGGCCAAACTTGAGGTAAAAGGGGATACCTTTCAAGCCCTCTTATCAATTTGAAATCAACAGGACTGACATGACCTCCCAATGATGAAATTTTTCTAGAGTACTTTTTTGAGCTCTCTCTTTTATCTCCATCACACCCTACTTTATATTATACTTACCTTTGAACATGTTGGATTCTCCCTAATGAAATGTAAACTCTTTAAGGGTGGGGGGTGGGGGTTTTTTGTTTTGTTTTTTAACTATTTTTATCTCCAGTGCCATCATAGTCTTGCCTTTAATAAGTGAATGAAAAGTTCTATGAAACAGAAAAGTTCTATCAAGGACCCTTGAATAGTAATAAAACACTCAGTCAACTATACTAAGGGACCCAATGAAGGATTTATTGGTCCCAGAAATTTGATATTTCTGAATATCACAGACCAATTTATATGAATATAAAATAAGATAATGTTATGTTTTAAAGAATCTTAAAACACTGTATGTCGACTATTGTTAGTACTATTATTATTATTATATGTGAACCCTCTTTTAAGTGAATATTTTTGTCTACTTGTCACTGCAATCTAAAATGCTATTAAATTATCCTCCAGCAACACATGCCATATTTTTTTTTACCTCTATGGTTAAAGATACAACTGGCTGTCAAGTAACCTGTTAAAAATAGTTTTTCTATCCTCAGGGGAAAAAATAACAATTTCCCAAGACACAGTGAAGTTTAATAAAAGAATGATAGCTTGGGAGAAAAGATTTAAGTTCTAAATCCAGCTCTATCATTGCTTTGTCCTGTGACTTAGACAAGTCAGTTAATTTTCCTGTGCCTCAGTTTCCCTAATTTAAATGCCTGAATAATCTGTGAGCTAACAAGTGCAAGAGTTCCCTCCAGTGACCCATCCAAGTCTGTCCATCCTGTAAAAAGCATATGTCAGTCTATCTTTCCATTTTTGTTCAATCAGTTTTTTTAGTAACATCTGACCTGTATTAACCCCATTTGGCAAAGATACTGGGGTGGTTTGTCATTTCTTCTCCAACACATTTTATAGATAAGGAAACTGAGGTGAGGTGAGGTCAGTGTTTGAAGCTGTATTTGAATTCAAGAAAATGTGTCTTCCTGACTCCAGGCCTGGCACTCTATCCACCATGTTACCTGGCTGCCACTAAAGTATTGTTATGAGGACTACCAAAAAATGTGGAATGTGAGAAGTGGTGTGGTATAGGGAAAAGAACAGTCAAATGATAATAAGGAGAAATGGATTTTAGGCCTTTGACTTGCTGGCAAGCCAAACCATTAAACTACTCTGGGCCTCAGTTTTCTTATCTGTGGAGTATGAAGAATGGACTAGATCAGAAATTCTTAACCTAGGGTCAATGAAATTGTGGGGTTTTTAAAAAATATACTTTTGATAACTATATTTCAATATATTTGGTGTGTAATCCTATGTATTTTATCTTTGTAGACCTATGTATTTTAATCACTTAAGAACATTATTCCAAGAAGGGACCCATAAGCCTCACCAGACTACCAAAGAGGTCCATGACACTTCAAAAAGTTAATCCTGCCTGGACTAGAAAATTACTAAGGTCTCTTTCAGCTTTAAAATTCCAGTTCTGTGGAATCTGGGGGACAACTATAGGGAGGAAAAATGCATAATATTTTGCTGCTTTCATTCAATTCAATTCAGTAAGCATTTTATTAAACATCTAATGATTGTGTTAGGCAGTGGGCCATACAAAGATAAAGCAAAGGAATCTTTGCTCTCAAAGAGTTTACATTCTTTGGGGCACACAATATCTCCACAAATGGTATAGGAAGAAATCAGGGACACATAAGGGCATAGGGAAAGACTTCTCAGAGTGGCCAACATTTGGGATTCCAAGAGTAAGAAGGGGAGTATATTCCAGTCATAGGGGAACAGTATGACTGAATGGGTAAGTGGGAGGTGGAATGCCAACTGCAGTATCAACAGACAGAAAACGGTCTTCTAAAAATGTAAAGTTAGTGCAAAAGCACAATTTAGGTCATGAAACACCATGTTCAGGTCACAGCAAGTCCCTCTCACAGTCTCACTCCTTTACAATCCATCCTCCACACAGTTGCCAAATTGCTATCCTTAAAGCAGAGATCTGACCAGGTCCCAGCCCTTCTCAAGAAGCTTCAGTGGCTCCTGATTGCCCCTAAGGTAAAATACACACTCTTCTGTTTGACACTTAAAGCCATATCTCAAATTACTCCCACTTAAGAGCTCTAAATTTAAACCCAACTGCCCCACTTGCTGTTCTCCAATATGACATTCCTTCCCCAGGCCTCTGTACCTCTCTTTACAAAGGCTATCTGTTCCTCAGTCCCTGGAATACTCTCCTTACTTTCTCAGACGGCTCAGTTCAGGTACCACCTCCTCCTCCTCCAAAAAGCCCTTCCTAATCTAATTGTGGTTCTTCTTCTCCTTGTTCAGTCATGTCTGACTCTTTGTGACCCCATTTGCGTTTTCTTGGCAAAGCAGTTTGCCATTTCCTTCTCCAGCTCATTTTGCAGATGAGGAAACTGAGGCCCAGGGTCACACAGTTAGCAAGTGTCTGAGGTCACATTTGAACTCAGGAAGATGAGTCTTCCTGACTTTGGGCTGAAATATAGTTACCAAAATACTTATTTTTAAAATTTCATGGATCCCAGGTTGTCAAAAAGCATTTGAACTGAGCTTTAAATGATTCCAAATTAAGTGGAAATGAAGCTAATTAGTGAAGCCCCTTGAGGGCAAGACTGTTTTTAAAGGTGTTGTTTTCTTAATCTTTATCCCCAGTACCTAGCACAATATTTTATAAATAATATCAGCTTAATAAATATTCCTAAATTGAAAAATTATTTTAAGAGGTAAGAATGCAGGGGCAGAATTGAATGAAGAGGGCAGATAGGGCAAGATGGGAATAGAGAAGAGGCAAAGGTGGAAGGATGGGAGTGGAGAGAAGGAGGTAGAAGAGAAAAGGAAGTTAGAAGTCTGAGGTGGAGGAGTGGGAAGGAAAGAAAGGAGGTTGAGGGGAGGAATAGAAAGAGAGGGAAGGAGAATGAGTGGAAGGGTAGGCAGGGAGGAGTGGAGATAGGAGCAAAATGAGAAGGGAGAGGAGGTAGAAGGGGTGGCAGGATGGGAAGTGGGGTGGGGTGAGAGAGGGAAAAAGGCTGAGGGAGAAAGGTAGTTAGGGAGAGGTGGAGACATGGTGAGCACCACGTGAAGGGAGAGAAGGTCAAGGAGGCAGGATAAGAATGAGGGAGAGGAGGAATGGGAGGCTAAGGACGCTAAATGGGAAGAATGGGAAGGGAAAGAGGGAGACGGGGGTGGGAATGGAACTAGTAGAAAGGGAGAGGAGGTTGGGAGGGTGAGTCGGGGTAGGGATGGGATCACAGAAGAGATGGGAAACCTAGGTGAATAGAGGGAAGAGAACCATACAAAAGAGATACACATCCTTGCTTACTTTTGGGGGCACGGCTCTGGCCTCGCCGGCGGAGTCCGAGGGCCCCGGCCAGCCCCACCTCCAGCTCTCAGACCGCTGCCCCAACCCCAGGTTCCACAGCTCGCTCCCCTCCCGCATACCACGCGCACACTCCTCCTTACTCCCAGAAAATGGTGCCTCCTAGCTTCCAGAGCTCGGGCCTCAGGCGCCTGCCCGCTCCAGCCCCTCCCTCCTGGACCAGCCGTCGCACCCCAGAAGGCCTCCGCGTGCTGGCGCTAGTAGTCTCCGTGCTTTGCCAGAAACCAAGTCCGGCTCAAGTCTCATTCCTGGAGTCTGGAGAGGTGCATTGATTCGACACAGTCAGGCAAGTGATTCAGGTTGTGTTTTGTGGTGCACTGGAATAAAAGGCTAAATGTGGAGTCTGAAAGGCGGGGGATCCAAGATGACAGCAATATAGCCCTGGGCAAGTCTCTTCATTACCTGGACTGGCCTCAGTCTCCTCACCTGTAAAACAGAGAAAATACCGGTGATACCCACCTCACCAGATTATTGTGGAGGCTCAAATAAGATCAGGTTCTGGAAGCTCTATTAATATCAGTTAAAATTCTCATGTTTGGCTCTGGCCGCTGCATATTACTTTTTCCTACCCTACTATGAGCACAGGTTGGACGGTGGCCATTTCTGCTTTTCCGGAGACAGCAGTGTTGGGTAAAGGGACTGGTTTTGGAGTCAAGGACCCTGGGTCCGAATCTTTGCTTTCCACTTAAGAGCTGCCTTGGTCTTATCCACTCCTCATTCTGTATTATGCCATGTATTATGGCAACAACATTGATCTCCTGAACTTAAGTTTCTACCTTAATCTAACACAGTGCTAAAGTGATTTTCCTAAAATAAGTCTAATCCTACTCAAACTCCAGTGGCACTCTAATAATGCCTTTAAACCAACTCCTCCATTTCACTTTAAAAGCCCTCCACAACCTGACCCAACCCTACCTTTCCAACCCTGTAATTTAGTTCCCTTCTGGCACTCTGAGGTGGGAGCAGAATGGCCTTCTTACTGTTCCTTTCCCCACTTCAGCCTCCCCCCCATTAAGGAGGCAAGCAATACTGTACCCATTATATATGTGACTTACTATGGAGAAACATTATTAATGTGTGTATGGGGGGTAATCCAGGGTTTTTACCCCTATTTTCTCATTTGGATGACTAGGTCAAAGCAGCATTTGAAACACAGGGCTGATGATGAGTTTGGGTTCAATATTGGGTGGGACCCCTCACCTATCCAGCTGGGAAACAGCTTTAATCTTAGTTCAGATTAAAGGGTAAAAAATGTCTTATCTAGGTGAATTCTGGCCCATTGTTCAATTTACATTAGTGGTTTGGTGGAGGACAGAGCCTTTTGTATAGATTTCTAGAGCCAGAATGATCTGGGTGGAAGTGAATCTCTTTGCCCAAGAGTGGAATAATCAAAGTCAAGTCCTCAGCCCCTTGTTAGAGTAAGCCCACCTCTTATAATATTCATTCTCATTAATTGTTATCCAGAGTTGATTTCTGCCATTGGGAATACCCATTCATCCAAGGGTATTTAAACTGGGGGGAGAAAGGGGAAGTTTTGTCTTTGGTTTCCTAGAGTGTCACTGATCTCATTTTATTAATTATTTGCTAACCATACTTAATGAATTGAGTATTAATTACCCAGAAATTATGTTTCTCAGACTTCATTCATCACACTATTCTTTACACAGGACGTTCACCCCCGATTCCTTCCCCATGCCTGGAAAGTACTCACTCATTACTTATGAATCCTTTGTTTCCTTCAAAACTCAAACCAAGCCCCACCTTCTCCATGAAGCCTTTCTTAAACCCTGTCTCCTTGTTAGTGCCCTCCTTTCATATCACCTTATATTTATTTTGCATTGGGGTGATCTGTCACTCAATAACATTAGGAGGAACAGCAATGGACAGTGGGGAAGACAAAGGCAAAAGTGAAAAACAAGCCCTTCTCTCAAGGAACATGGATACAGTTCAACAACAGTGCTGGATGTATGTAAGTACAGGGTGCCATATGAATACAGGTACTGTCCCTGAATAGACTATAAGTTCTTTGAGGGCAAGGATTGTTTGACTATGTATGCTGGGCACTTAATAAATGCTTATGGTGATGCCCAAAGTCCTTTATAGTTTTAAATCCTATAACCACTAATAATAAGTACTAAATGCAGGTTACACCACATTTAAGAACCACTTGATTTTTCTCACAGTCTGTTCCTTTGCCAAGTTGTCTTTCCAAACAAAAATGTTCAACTATTTGGGAACTAGAGTCACAACAGTTCATGACTCAGCATTTCAATACCAAGAGCTGTTCTTATGGACAAAACTTTATCCTTTTTCTTCCTTGTGCCTCGAGGACAAGAGGGACTTATGTACCAGATGAAATTCACTGGATCCTAATGTAATGTGAGAATTTTTAATAGGGTTTTAATATGTATAGGCTAGAGATAGGGGCTATAGACCTGTGATTTCTTTTTTTTTCTTTTTTTTTTAAAGCAATTGGAGTTAAGTAATTTGCTCAAGGTTACTAGCCAGTTTTTTTGTGTGGGTGTTAAGTATTTGAGGACAGAATGGGTCCTCCTGCCTCAGGGCTGGCACTCTTACTCACTATACCACCTAGCCGCCCTTAGACCTGTGATTTCTTTGATACAGAGAACTCTAGGATGAGGAAATCTCTCTACTAATGCAGGTTAGCAGTCTTAAAGAAGTGCCAAGAGCACTGAGAGGTTAAGGGACTTGTCTAGGGCCATACAGACAGTCTGTGTCATAGGGAGAACTTGAACTCAGGTCTTCCAGGTTTTTGAGGTCAAATCTCTTATCTACTACCCTACAGATGCCTCATTAATATAGATAATGAAAATAAAATAAAGCTCTAGAGTGTAGAAGGATGTAAAAAACAACAACCAATCAACAGAAATGCAGGATAAAGTAACACTTAAAAGATACATACAAAAGATCACACTTTAGCAGAGATATCAAACTCACCTCATCAAAAAAAATCTGTAATATGGTCTGAACGAGATTAAAATGCAATTGAAAAATGTTTAACAAAATCAATAAAAATACAGTATAACATAGATCATGTTAAATTATGTTTTCCAAGTACTTTTAGACATATGATAAAACCTTCACTAACATGTGGCAGTAGGGATCTGTTTCTATTTGAGTTTGACACTACTGCCTTAGAATAATTGGGATTCCAGAAGTTATCTACTTCCCCCACCAAAAAGAAAAAAATTCTTAAGTGTAATATTTGAAGATGTAATTGGAGGAAATTCCCTACCTTGGAAGAGAAGAAGCTACTGGAACGAATGCAGAGAGCTAAACCTTTCCTCCCAAAGAGAAACCCCAAAATTCGTGTCTTCCAAGACATCATTAAACTACAAAAACAAGGAAAGAATTCTTTAAGCCTTTAAAAGGAAGAATGAAATTACTTATCTCAGAGTACTGGTCAGAATATTTTCAGGAGAGTCAGCAGAAATAGACAGAGATCTACCAGTTCCCTGGAGATGTCCAGTCAGCAGCACAGAGCAGAAAGGAAGCTGGGTTTGGAGTCAGGTTTGAATCCAGAATTCCTGGATCTTTTTGTTACTGTGAGACTAAGTAGAAACCAGCAACAATGTAGCAAACCAACCGAACCCAACAGGCAGGACCACTCTCCCAAGGACATTGGTAGGAAACTGTTTTCCTCCACCTTACACTAATTCTAGTTGGGGAACACTAGTTTGCACCAAAATAAAACTATTTTATCTTGGGATAAAGTTGGGATACAAACTGTTTCCCCAGTCACAACCTAGCAACACCATCATTAATGCACATCAGGATAAGCTTTGGGACATCCTGTGATGTTCACTTCTGTAGGGAAGGTCTTGGGTGATTGATTACAAAAGTCCCACTCAAGGCCAGGGGTGGGGAGGATTGGAGGAGTGGGAATGCGGCAGGCAGGGGCAGAATTCAGGAGGCCTGGGGAAGGCTAGGAGAGCATTCAGCAAGAGGAGGGCAGAGCTGGTGGCTATGAGGAAAGATTACTCTGCAGTCTAAGCTAGGGGATGGGGAAACTATTCATCATTAGGTCTGATGGGGGGCTGGGGCAGGAGGTCAGCATGGTAGGACAAGTCTATTCAGCTGGCCAAGGGGAAGCAAACGGGAGCTCAGCAGGCCAAGGTAAGGTAGGCAATGAGCTCCTAGCAGGCCCGGGGAATACGGTTAAAGGCAGGCATTCAATTCCCAGGCAAGGGGGCCAATTGAGTGGTTTGAAGTAATTTGAAGCAATCCATGCTCTTGCCTCTAAAGAAAAAAAAATACCTAAAAAGATGACAGAGAAGAACTAGCTGAAAAACAAACAAGCAAACAGAAATCAGCTGAAACAGAAAAGAAATAAAGCAAAGTGCTGATGCAATTTTGGGGAAAAAAATGCTATAGAACAAATGAAACAGCTGAAGTACCCAGAGTAACACTGATGGAAAAAGGGAGATATGCTCAAATGGATAAAAGAAACATTTAAAGAAATAAAACAGGAATTAACATTGATAAGAGAAATCACAAAAACCAAAGAAAAGATGAGCTTGTAAAAATGTGGTTTTAAAAAAAAAATTTATCTCAGAAGAAGCTAGAGAAGCAAAAATGAAGAAAATGATGATATGGGGAATGTTGTAGAAAACCTAAAATCATGAGTAGGCCAAAAGTTACTGCCACAGAAAACAGAATTGCAGGCAGTGCAGGCCAACTAGATAAACAATTTTAGAAAATGATACCACAGTATCAGGATTACTGATATCCCAGAATCCCTAAAAACCAAAGGGACCTAAGCAATATATTCCAACAAGTAGCCAAAAACAGTTTCATAAAATTGTCTGAAACAAGCAACAAGTAGAAAAAATTCACAGGACAATCATTGAATCATAAACATAGAACAACAACAACATAGTTAACACATATATAGCATTGTAGCTGCAACCATACTGCATACCCAGGCTGGCTGCTAGCACAGGTTCTTAGATCTGCTTTACTAGGAAAGAGAGCTGTTTAAGGGGTCAACAGTCTTTTTCAATTACATTTTCTAGTTCAGGGGAAAAGTCAGCACCCTGAACTTCAGAGAAATAAAGATCATACCGGGCTCTGACTGCCTGAATCAAAGCAATATTGCTATAGACTTTACATACATCCCTGGATCGAGAGAGCCTTTACATCTGAGCAGTTGGGGAGCTCTGAACATATGGTCACTCAGAATTTCAACCAGGGAATCACAAGATCCTTCTCATAAGCCAGCCCCCAGAGCAAAAATACCAACTCAGAGCATATATATACACTCCTCAGAGCCAGAAGGCATCACAACCCTCCTGACTCAGGGCCTAATTAGAAATTAGAGGCTATTATTATCTCCATTTTACAGAGGAGGAAACTGAGGCAAACAAAGGTTAAGTGATTTGGCCAGAGGCATACAACTAGTAAGTGTCTGAGATTTGAACTCGGGTCTTTCTGACTCCAGGCCCAGCATTATCACAGATATTCTTTCAAAGTTGTGTGCCTTTAACTCCAAAAGATTCATGATGGAAAATGCTATCCACACCCAGAGAAAGAAGTTTGGAGTCTGAATACAGATGGAAGCAGACTATTTGCTCTTTTTTTGGTTGTTTTGTTTTCTTCTTTCTTATGATTCTTCCCATTGGTTCTAATTCTTCTTTACAACATGCTTAATGTGAAAATATGTTTAATATGAATGTATATGTAGAGCCTATATCAGATTGTATGCCCTCTTGGGGAGAGGGAGGGGAGGGAGAAGGAGAAAATTTAAAACTAAAAATCTTAAGGAAATGAATTTGAAAACTAAAAATAAATAAATTAAAAATTTTAAGAAATAAGAAATCAGACACTACAAAAAAAAAAAAACACCAAAATTGTTTGTCTTTACAATGTCATTCCAGTCCCTCATTTTTACAGGTAGAGAAGCTGAAACCCAGAAAAAGCAAAATGACTTGCCCAAGGTCATATTTAGTAAATGGCGGCTATAACATTTGAACCCAAGGCCTATGACTCCAAATTCACCATCTTTTACACTGTACATGCTGTGTCCCTGAAATCACAGAGTAGTACCCAAGATTCATCACACAATAGTCATCACACAATAAAATTTGCTACAAAAGACTCCACCAAATCAGCAGCTGGCTGTTTCCCCTACATTTTTTCAGGATTTTTGGCAACAAAGAGAGGCAGAAATACAGAGCAAAGTATACTCCAACAGAGACAACTCTTAAGGGCCACCAGATTATATTGGTTTTTTCCCTCATGGGAGTTTTCAAAAAAAGACTCAGTGTTTTGTGGTATTTGCTTTGGACATTCATTTTTCTGGCCTTGCCTCATTCTCACTGACTTAGCCCTTGGGCAAGACTGTGACACCAAGAGAAAATTAAGGCAGCCTCAGAGGGAATATGGGACCAGCCCATGCCCATACCCTCAGTTTCTGACTTTGTCAGCCACACTTCTGAGGAGATAGAAAGAGGGAAATTAACCATGTGAGGACAATACCAGGGAACCAGGCCTGGGTTTCCTCAGGCCAGCCTGCTAAAGTATTCAACAGTCTGCCAGGACAGCAAGCCAAGCCAAGGATTCACCTGGCAACTTGTTAGAAGTTGAATTCACTTTCTAGAAGGACAACAAGATAGGGTAAGCTGGGGTGTGCTGAAGCAATTTCCTCTTTCCCACTCCTTTGACTGAGCCTGAGAATACTTTGGTAAAATAACTTCTGGGCACATCTGCCCTGTTGTGAGAATACTGGTGAGCCAAGCAAAAGACAGGGCTAGGGGGAGTGGTGGCAGGGACTTAAAAATCAGACTCTTCTACTGGGTGAATGGCTCATTGATTCCCTCAGGCTTCACTTTTGTGTTCACTGTATTAAATCTAATTTTAGCCCACATTAAAATGAATTGAGTGAATTCTTTCAGGGGATACACTGAGGAAGGAAGAGGAAATTGAGATTGTGACATAAATTGAAAGATTGGGAGGGGAGAAGGAGAGATAGAGAGACAAAGAGAGGGGGGGGGAAAGAGACAGAGAGAGAAGGGAGAGAGAGAGAGAGAGAGAAAGAAAGGGAAAGGGAAGATAGGAGGGGGAGGGAGAGAGACAGAGAGAAAGAGAGACACACATACACAGAAATAGAGACAGAAAGAGAGAGAGAAAAGGGGGGAGAAAGAAAGAGAGACAGAGACAGAGAGAACAAGAACTTGTCTTTCTGTGCACACAGATAGAAGTGAGCTGACTCAGCGAGCTTCAGGAACCACCTAGTGGCTTATATGGACATAGCAACTTGGTAGCCCTAAGCTACTCTGGTACACTCTGCATGCAAGGCCCTAGCTGTCCCAAATAACTATAAGACAGACAGAAATTAAAACCCCAAAAGATAAAATTCATGTTGGCAAAATAGGGCAAGGATGAATGAAGAGTTTATAACCAAACAATAGAGATGATCATGGGAAGTAAAATGGATCATTTTGATTTCATGAAATTAAAAAGATTTTGCAGCCAAAATTAGAAGGAAAGGGGGGAGAAGGTGAAAACTTTACAGCAGGTTTCTCTTATAAAGACCTCATTTCTCAAATATATAGAAAACTGAGTCAAATTTATAAAACTAAGAGCCACTCCCCAACTGTTAAATGATCAAATGATATGAGCAGGTAATTTTCAGAAGAAATCAAAGCTATCAGTAGTCACATAAAATGTCCTAAATCATTATTGATTAGAGAAATGCAAATCAAAACAACTCTGAGGTCCTACCTCATACCTGTCAGATTGACTACCATGACAGAAAAGGAAATGGAGAACAATTTGGAACTATGCCTAAAGGGCTGTAAAACTGTGCATACCCTTTGACACAGCAAAACCATCATTAGGTCTGTATCCCAAAGAAATCAAAGGAAAAGGACCTATATGTACAAAAAAATTGATAGAAGCTCTTTTTGTGGTGGCAGAAATTTGGAAAATAAGAGGATGCCCATCAATCAGAGAATGACTGAACAAGTTATGGTATATGATTGTTATGGAATACTATTGTGTTATAAGAAATGATGAGAGGGATTGTTTCAGAAAAATCTAGAAAGATTTATGTGAACCAATGCAAAGTGAAATGAACAGAACCAAGAGAACATAGTACACAGTAACAACAATATTGTGAAAAATATCAACAATAAAAGACTTAGCTACTTTGATCAAACAGTGATGTAAGACAAGTCTAAAGGACTCATGCTAGAAAATGCTATTCAGTTCCAGAGAGAATCCAAGGACTCTAAGTGCATATTGAAGCATATTGTTTATTCACTTTATTTTCTTGCTTTTTTTTGTCCCTGGCTAATGTAGAAATATGCTTTGCATGGCTTCACATGTATGATGGATATCATATTACTTGCCTTCTCAATGAATGGGGGAGGGCTGGCAGGAGTGAGAGAATTTGGAACTCAAAATTTTTTTAAATGAATGTTAAAAATAAATAAGTAATGCATGCATGAATGAATGGATGGATGTTGTCATCCTAAGACAAAACCTGAACATCTCTACCCTAGTTATAGTTCTGTATTTAATATATCCATAAATGTTTTAAAATAAAGTTGTTGTTTTTTATATTTTCTGTTTCTTACAACACCATAGTATCCTATGTATCCCTCCTCTTCCCCCTCCCTGAGAACATCCCATGACAGATAATTTTTTTTTATGGTGGAAAAAAATGTCAGTGCAACTGATGGATACATTGAAAAAGTTGTATCCATAGACATTTGTTATGTGAAAGCTTGTCTCAGTCATCTGGTTACCACAGTAGCAGTCAATGATTTGTTATCAGAAGAGTCATCACACTTGTAATCACAGTAATGCAATTCTTAAAATATTTAGTGCAAATTAAACAGACAAATTTTATGAGGATCTTTTCTTTAGCAGGCTTGTACTGGGGCATTTTTTTTTTCATTCTGGACCCTGTTAGGTTTAAGAGTGGGTTGGAGGGGGATTCAAACAATTCCTTGACTATGTAGTGCCCTCCTTCTAAAAGGCATAACAGAGGATGTCTTCTCTAGGCAGAGTTAGTGTCGTGGAGCCAGGGGCCATCTACATGATGAGATGTACGGATTTCTTTTGCCTAGGCAATAAGCATGGATGGCTGAGACTTTGAGCGTTGCAAGTTACTAGCTCAACAGAATCACTGTCTGCCTGCCTCCCTTTTATTTAAATAAATGGCTCTACAGACTGACCATCTGTTGTCTAAAAGTAAATTTTGTGTAGAGTCCTATGCATGAGTCTACCATTAATTTCCACAAATATTTCTCAAGTACTGACAATGGGAAAGGCTTTGTGAGGAAAGCATTAATGTTCAGGATGTGGACCAGGATAGAGCTTCCTTTTTTTGTGTGTGACCTTGGGAACCTTTCTCTTTTCATTGAATTCAAGAATTATTTTGGCATATTCAGTAAGCCCCCTTTTCTAGGGGCTATGCAACAGAGGATTCAATTCAGCTTAGCAACGTTATTAAAGCTGTGGTGAAAATCCAAACTACTGAGTAAAACACAGGGATAAGGTCATGGAGCAGTATAAAGCTTATGTAAGACTGTTGAGTAGAAAGTTTTCTTTTTACTTAAAAAAAATAACACGTTTCATTGACATCTTTTGTCTTTGCATAAGTTCTTTCCTCCCTACCTCCATGAAGAATGAACCATCCTTTGTGAAAAAGAAAAAAATTAAGCAAAATTGTAAAATATAGAAAACCTTTTCTGAAAATGTATATAATACTCTGTCCTAGTAGTGATGGGGTCCTTGGGATGCATATATGTTTGTAACATCAGTTTGTAATATCAATCTGTAACATCAGTTTGTAAATGGGGTGCTTTGGGATCTATGTCTGTAAAATCAATTTGTAAAAGCAGTCTGTAAAATCACACTCCCCCACCCCCACCCCAGTCTCAAAGCGTTAACTCTGCCCCTTCCCCCTGCCAGCACTCTGCCCAGCAACAACTCATGAACTGTTTATCTCTACTTGAAACAATAAGCTACTTATGAATCCTTCACAAAACTATTTATAAACATTTTTAGCTTAGGCAAAATGTTATCTTCCTTAGAGTGGCCAGGTGCACCATGAATTCTTCAGTACCCTATCTATAGGGTAACTCCTTAGCCAATTATACCCACACTGTGTCTCTGATGGCCTTGGTTCCCAACATCTATCTTGTCAAGCCTGACACTGATGGGTGGCAGACTGGGCACTCCTTAGTAGCCATGACCGAGGATTGACTTTAGTGACGAGTCAGGCCTAAAACCACACCTCCAGGTAGCCCCACTTTGAGCTATTTCCCAGTGAATCATGGGCAATACGCGGGCGCAGTTGATATTAAAAGTGCATGGTCCTTTAAGCACTGACCACTCCTTAACTCCTCCCTGATCCCACCTTTACTCACCTAGTTAGCATAATTGGCACCTGATCTACTGTCTTGACTCCATAAAACTATGCCTGTGACCCCTGGAAGTTTGCAGGTTCCATAAGAATCTAGCCCGCTGTCCTTGCACAGCATACCAATAAACTTTACAATCTCGACTCCAAGTTTGCTTGAGCCTGGTGAATTCCTTCCAGACTGGATGCCAGGGTGGGTCCCTGGCAGAACCTCTTACCCTTCCCTCCTTATCACCCTTTTCCTCTTCAGTAGGATCATGAGGGAGAAGGGAATATATTTCATTATCTTTTTCTCTAGGAAATTTGTTTTTTCCAGATCAAAATAACTTTAAATTTCCTTTTGGGGATTTAAAAAATTTACATTATTACACCTATGGCCTGGGGCAAGAAGGTTTCCTCTCCCACAAAGGGCCCTAGCTCTAGACTCTGGCAGAGCTCAGATTTGGCCTTGAGAAGCCTGACCTCTAAAAAAGAACAGACCAAAATTTTTTTCTCCCATTTTCTAATTTGTTGTATCCCCACCCTGGAGTCCTAGGGAAAATCTCAACAACAAAAATTCAGGGGTCTCTCCTTTCTAGAATCTCCTAAAAAGGTATTAATAGATCTTTTCTTTAGAAAAAAAGTATTTACTGACTCTTCTTGCTAGGTCTGTATCCCAAAGAGATCAAAGAAAAGGGAAAAGAAACTATTTATGCAAAAAATATTTATAACAGTCCTTTTTATGGTGGCAAAGAATTGAAAATTGAGGGGATGCCCATTAATTGAGAAATGAATGAACTAATTATGGTATATGATTAGATGTAATATTATTGTGCTATAAGAAATGATGAGCAGGATGGTTTCAGAAAAACCTGGGAAGATTTAAATGAACTGATACAAAGTTGGAAATGAGCAGAACTAGGAAAACATGATACATTGTAACAGGAATATGGTAACAATCAATTGTGAAAGATTTAGCTACTCTGATCAAAACAGTGTTCTAAAACAATCACAAAGGACACATGAAGAAAAATACTCTCCACTTCTAGAGAGAGAAATGATGAACTCTGAGTACAAATTAAAGCATATACTGTTTAAAAGTTTCTTTAAGGGGTGGCTAGGTGGCACAGTGAATAGAGTACCCGCCCTAGAGTCAGGAGAACCTGAGTTCAAATCCAGCCTCAGACACTCGACACACTAGCCCTGTCACTTCGGGCAAGTCACTTAACCCCAATTGCTCTCCAAAAAGCCAAAAAAAAAAAAAACCTTTTTCTTGTGTGTCTGTGTGTCTGTGTGCACTTTCTTTTGCAACATGGCTAATATGGAAACATTTTGTATGACTTCACATGTATAATCATAAGATACTGCTTGCCTTCTCAAGGGATGTGGGAAGGATGGGAGAGAGTGAGAAAACTTAGAACTCAATTTTTTTTTTTAAATGTCAAAAAAAATTTACATGTAATTAGGAAATTGTAGCAGGAAGCACCCCAGCATCCCCAGAGTGGCTGCCAACACAGGTTCTTAGATCTGCTTTTCAAAAGGAAAGCAACTCAAAATGGGTTAACAAGCTTACTTTAATCAAACAAACATATATTACCTAGCTCAGGGGGAAAAGATCAGCACCCCGAACTTCAGAGTGTACAGACAGAACTTGCAGACAGGCTTCCAAACTGTCCAACCATTATCAATACCAAAATCACAGTTACCAGAGAGGGAAGCATCAACATCTGGGTTTTCAAAGCCAGGGGGCTCTCAACAACAGCCCAGGGTCTCATCTGGTCAAATCACACACTTCTCAAAGTGAGCCCCAAAGCAAAGCCTCCCATCAGGGTTTATATAGCCTTCTCCTGGCTCAGAGAATGTAACAACCTTCTTGACCCACTGACCAATCACACAGCATTAAGGTGTGGTCATTCCTGAAAACCAAGCCTCCTACCACTGGCTCCATGTGACCACTTTCAGTCTATTAGGGGGCAGAGTATATTTTCAAATTAAAGAAGGTTCTCAGAGTCACTTAAGCCAATCAAAGGGCCTAGGGGCAGGGAAGATCTTCATATCTGCATTTCCATTACAGAAATATTTAACAAAATAAAATATATTTAAAAATAGAAAGTATTCACTGTACAAAGTAGTAGATTTCAATTGTGGGACAGTTATTTATTTCCTCCACTATAAAAAAAAAATCACTAAAACACACAAGATCTTTAAGCACACATTTTGTTGTTATTGAGTTGTTTCAGTTGCATCCTACTCTTCATGATCTCATCTAGGGTTTTCTGGCAAAGATACTGGAGGGGTTTGCCATTGCCTTCTCCAGCTCACTTTTTTTTTTTTTTTGCTTTTTGGAGGGCAATTGGGGTTAAGTGACTTGCCCAAGGTCACACAGCTAGTTTTTTTTGTGTTAAGTATCTGAGGCTGGATTTGAACTCAAGTCCTCCCGACTCCAAGGCCACCCTTTGTCCAGCTCATTTTGCAGATGAAGAACTGAGACAAACAGGGTGAAGTGACTTGCCCAGGGTTAACACACATTTACAAAAATGAAACCTATCACTCACATTATATTCTCCCAGGAAATGAAGATTCCCAGGAAACTTATGGGTTTGCTGAACATTCATATGATCATAGGATCATAGATTTAGAGCCATAAGGGAAACCATTTATCCTAACCCTCACTTTTTTTTCAGATGAGGAAACTGAGGCCTAGAGAAATTAAGTGAATTGTCCAAGATTATACAGGCAGGATTTGAACTAAGATCTTCTGACCAGCAATTCAAGGTGCATATCTTCTGTCCAGTCAGGTATGCAAGGATTATTCCCCTGACATTGCTGAGCTCTTCCTCTAAGAAGCTTATTATATTGGTAGGGGCCACCTACCACTAGGAAACAAGCACCAGATTCAATTATTCTATACCTCTTAAGACCACAAAGTAACTGTGAAGGCTGGAAACATCCATTTCTCAGGACCTCTGTTCAGTCATATGTGCTTGGGGAAAGAAACACAAAATATGATAGACAGTCAAGGACTTGAGGTCCAGCCTCAGATTCACCTAGGCAAGCACAGGTTCTTGCTACCATGTGCTCAAGTCACCACAGCTACTGCTGGAAAAAAAGAGATGGGGGGAGATAACCCCCCAGTTCCCCCCTACCGCCGCTGCTGGAGGGTGGCACTTATTATGTCCCAACAAAGAGATTGTCTCAAAAGAGATTAGAATATTATGTGGTTAAGATAGCGATATGAAAGGTCCGGGAGAAGCCCAGGTCTCCCGCAGAAAACCTCAACAAACATCTAAAAATGGTCCAGAAGGACCAACAATATAGAAATCTTTTAAAAAGCACAAAAATAATCTCCATCCAGTCCAAAAATGTGCAAAAAGATGACCAGAAGAGGTGGATATTGTCCAAGTGATTGAACTAGGGAAGCCAGAACCAGCTCAGGTAAATGCAGAAGAGGTGAAGAGAGAGGTCATGCTTGGGAAACCAACAGAAACTTCAGGAATCTGGCCTGAAGCAATTGGAGGAGAGCTAGCCCAAACTCCTGCAAACAGACCCCAAGCCACGCCAGCACCAGTTCCAATAATCTTTAGACACTTGAAGCCAGATCTCAGGTCAGCCAGGACAGAAGTAGGGAACAGAATCAGCCCCAGTAGGGCCTGGTCTTGCAATCCAGAAAGTAGTGGGAGCCACAGGAAGAGACTAGGCCAACTCAGTGCCTAAGGGCCAGTTCCAGGAGGGATGAACAGGAGACCTGCCTGGTGTTCTCATATTCCACATATCACTAGAGCTTGTCAGGATCACAGCAAGCAATGTAAAACTCCTGATGAGGACTATAAGAATGAGGAAAAGGCAAACCAAGGTCTGAAACTGCAGTGAATGACCAAGTTTGTTGTTGTTGTTCTGTTTCAGTCTCTTCGTGACCCATTTGGGGTTTTCTTGGCAAAGATACTGGAATGGTTTAACATTTCCTTCTCTAGCTCATCTTATAGGAAACTGAGGCAAACAGAGTTAAGTGACTTGCCCAGAGTCACACAGCTAGTAAGTGTATGAGGTTAGATTTGAACTCAGGAAGATGAGTCTTCCTTACTCCAGATCCAGCACTCTGTCTGCTTGTGGTTGTTCATCTTTCATTCTCAAAAAGGATAAACGCCATCACAAGACTGTCTTGACTTGCAAGTGAATTGTATTTAAGTGAGGCAGAGCCAAACAGCCATTAGCCTCACTCTCTCTTCCAGAGTCATGGAATCCAGTGGCGAAACTTAAGTCAAGAGGAATGGAGATGGTCCAGGGTACAGAGGGAGACCTTTTTAAGCTACCATCTTTCCCAGGTAAGTTTGTCTGTGGCAACTGCCCTTTCAGGACTAGGTAAGAATTGAGACAAAAGATGGCCTAGTTTGCCAAGACAAAAGAATCAATCTGGGAGGGGAAGACCCTCAGACTTTCTGGCCAGAACTGAAAACAAATTGTTCTTCACATTCAGAGCCACCGAAGCCCAAACAATGAGCAAGAGAGGCTTGGGCTGGGACCTATCATTGGCCAATCCATGAAAGCCTGAGTGTTTTGGGTTTAAAGGCAACAAGTAGCTCCATTTGAATCACAATGGGCTTTTTCAAAGCCAAAGCATATTTCAGGACATCCTAAATGAAAACTGTGGGAGACAAAAGAGTTAGTTGTCCCAGCTTTTTAGAATTTATCTGTGGCACTTTCTCTAGGATATAAGGGATAAGCTCTAATTCTATCCACTGCACCACCTACCTATCATATCTTGAGATTAGAACAAAAGCCAAAGACTGAGGCACAGGATGGGGAATAATACTTACCACTAAGTGGACAGCAGCAGCAGAGTCTACACTGCAAAAGAAACAGGACCAAACAAGGCCTACCTGACTCATTTAAGAGAACAGGAGAGCTTTACTCTCTCCTCCAGTTACTGAATCCAGTGGCAAGACATTAAGTCTTGGTGATGGCCCAGGATACAATGGGTGACTGGCCAGAATACAGAATCTCAGTCAAAAAGTCCAAACACTGATGCTAAGCAGAAGATACTAATATTACAGGCTAAGAGAAGTCCAAGAGATAAATCCAGGAGTAGGGAATAACTCTACAACTACAAACAGAATCTCCATGGCTTGGCCACGAGGACAAAAGTGGTTGGAAGAAATTCAATTTCATTAAGTGTATTAAGTGCCGACTACATGCTAGCATTGTTTTAAATGCTGAGTGAAGAGGGTCATCACAAAATGATGAGGGTCAGGGTTAGAGGTGTTCAACACCCCAAAATACCAACGCGTCAGGTCCTGCTGAATGAATTCAATTCAGGTCTTCTTTTGGCCAAAGAAAAGCAAAGTTTATTAAAAGTTCGTAGTAATAGGTAGACTCTCTTTTTTTTTTTTTTAAGCAATTGGGGTTAAGTAACTTGCTGAAAGTTACACAGCCAGTCATTACGTATGTGTGGGTGCTCATTTTCCGAGGCCCAGACAGATACCGGGTCATCCCGACGCCGGGGCCAGCGCTCTTACTCACTGCACCACCTGGCCACTCTTTGTAATGAGTAGACTCTTAAGGAGCCTTGGTATCTGTGATATTTGCATTGGGCAAGTGGGCCAGAATCATCTGAAACAGAACAAGTCTGAGCTAGAAAATTCCATGGGGTTCTCACACCACATAGAGGATCCTACACCACATTGGAGTCTTATCTACAGAAGGTTGTGGGAGGAATCTAGAGGTGATCTAGAGGAGGAGTTTGGGGAGGGTCTTCAGGAGGAGTCAATGAGGTCAAGTTCCAGTAAATGAGTGATTAAGGGTGGGAAGTTGCAGGAGGCTACCTGGAGACAGACAATGGTGGGCTTGGCCAGTTCAAGGGTGCAATTGTTGATTTGGATATAGATATTTGGGAAGGATCTTGGAGGGCTAGGCTAGTAACAGAGGTTTGCCCTTCCTGCCCCCCCACCACCCAGCCACAAGGAAAGGCTTATGGCCTCAGGCAAATGCCTCATCAAATGGGAAGATTCAATCAGAGTTCAAGGGGGTTCCCAGAGCCTGTACCTCATCATTGAGGATACAAAAAAAAGCAAGACAGTTCCTGCCCTCAGATAGCTTACAATCCAATAGAATGATGGGGTACAGGCTCTGGGAAACCCCTTGAACTCTCCTTAAATCTTCTTACTTGAGGAATTTGCCATAAGCCTTTCATTATCACTTGACCCAAATCTCTGTCACTACCCTGACCCTCCATTGTTTAATTACTTCCCCATGCTTGATCCTCCCAAAGTGTCAATACCCAAATCTGTTGCCCTTGGACTAGCCTAGCCCTCCATTGTCTGTCTTCCCCTGGTGGCCTCCAGCAATTTCCCAACCCTTAATCTCTCATTACTGGAGCCTGACCTCATCTGACTCCTCCTGAAGACCCTCCCCAGACTCCTCCCCTGGACCATCCCTGGAACCCTCCCACAATCTTTCTGCATATAAAGCTCCATCTTGCCTCCATGAAGGAACTGAGAATTCTTTGTAAGACTCACTGTGTCAGATTATTCTGGCCTGCTTGTCCAATACAAACGTCACAGATACCTAGGCTTCTTAAGAGTTAACCCATTATGGTGAACCTTTGATAAATTTTGCTTTATCTTGACTGAGAGAAGACTTGAATTGAATTAATTTGGCAGGATCCAGAGTGTTGGTGTTTTGGGGTCTCATTTTACAACAACATTTTATGGTTCCCTGACCTCGTCAAAAATGAATGAATGAAGTCAGAGATAAAAAAAATGAAATTAAAGTTCAGGGGGAAAGAAATGAAAATAAAATAGAAAATAAATAAAATAAAATAGAATGTAATTTTTATGTTCTAATGAACATAAGGTTGAAAACCTTAGCTAAGTAGTATACTCCTCAAAAAAGAATGGAGAAAGCAGGAATCAATGTCGCTATGAGACAATAAATATTAGAACAAAATCAAAACCTTCTAGTTATTTTTTCTTTCTAACAACATTTTTAAAAAGAAAATTTCAGTAAGAAAAAATACTGATTTGAAAATTAAGTTGAGGATAGATGATATAAGACCCATCAAACTTTCTAAAAATCATGATCAAATAAAAAACCTGGGCATCATTTCAAGAAATCATACCCATAAAGAGGGTTAGGGCTGCTCTGGAGACCCCAAAATACCAACACACGAGGTCCTGCCGAATGAATTCGCCTCAAGTCTTCTCAGCCAAAAAAAAAGTAAAGTTTATTAAAAGTTCGCTTTCATTAGACATATAGTAAATCTGTGCTAGGTCATTCTATGGCACTCACACACAGAGACAAGATGGGGTCTTATATACAGAAGGTTGTGGGAGGAATCTAGGGGAGGGTCAATGAGTGATTAAGGGTGGGAAGTTGCTGGGGGCTACCTGGAGCCTACAGACAATGGTGGGCTAGGCCAGTTCAAGGGTGGATTGATATTTTGTTAGGCTCTAGGGTGGGAAGTCTAGTAACAGAAGTCTGGGCCCAGCCACAATGTAAGGCTTATTGCCTCATACAAATGCCTCATCAAATGAGAGATTTAATCAGAGTTCAAGGGGGGTTCCCAGAGTCTGTACCTTAAGGACTCAAGGAGAGCTTGAGGGGGCTCCTAGAGCCCATACCTCATCAATACAACAAAATTATCCAGATGTTTTAGACTAGAGTTTGATATTAGTTGTCAATAAATCAAAGAGCCTATCTATTGGGGTAAGGGCTCAATATTTGACAAAAACTAGGAAACCAGAAAGAGTGTGACAAAAATTAGGTATAGACGAATGTCCTATTAGTTGTTGTGAGGATCAAATGAGTTAACATGTAAAGTGCTTTGCAAAGCAGAGTCACAACACATGTCCCTCACCCTATTGCCAAAGAGTACGTGCTTGCCTCCATGGAAAGTGCTGCACCCCAATTGCCAGATACAATAGTCAAGTTCTCTTAATTCAAAAAGTATTTCATTTCCTAGACAGAAAGCATGTGTTGGAGAACACTGTTCTCAGGAAATGAACAATTGGTATACTGTTGGTGAAAAGCAAATGAGTCTTTAAGTTGCTTTTTCCAAAAACCCATCTGCAATCTAAGGCCAATTTTAATGTTTGAAAAACTTTCACTGTTGGAAACCCTTACTTTTTTAAAAATTAATTTGAAATTATTTTCAGATCTACATTTTCTCACCAATTGAGAAAGCAAGAAAAACAAAAGCCCTGTTACAAACATAGATCAAACAAAACAAATTTCCATATTGCTCATGTATCCCCTTCCAACCTCCCCCAACCCCACCCCACCCCAAATTCTTATTGTATACTCTTGAGTCCATCACCTCTGAACCAGCAGATAACGTATTTCATCTTGAGTCTTCTGAAATTGTGGTGGGCCATTTTGTTGTTCCAGGTCCCTAAGTTTTTCAAAGTTGTTTATCTTAACAATATTGTCCTATTGTACAAATTGTTTTCCTGGTTCTGTTCACTTCAGTTCATACAAATCTTCCTATGTTTCTCTGAAACCATGTCCTTCATCATTTCTTACAACCTGATAGTATTCTATACAGATATAAATAAATAACTTATTCAACCATTCCCCAATTGGTGGACATTTCCTCAGTTTCCAATTCTTTGTCACCACAAAAAGATTTGCGATAAAAATTTTTGTACATATGGGTTCTTTTCCTCTATTAAAAAAAAATCTCTTTGGGGTATAGAAGGTCTTTACTTTTTAAAACTTGTATGTTTAAAAAGTAGATTCCTTCTCTTCCTTCTTCCTTCATCCTGCCCCATTTTTCTCCTTGGTTTCTGAGATAATAAGAAAAGACATGTGGATGCTGCCAACCTCAGAGCAGTCCATGGACAGAAATTTTAGATTTTTCACAAGTCCTTCATCTAGTTTGGGAAACATTATTCTAGGGTCTTCTGAAGACAAGTTTTCTCCTGTGATTTACTATGTGACTATGGGTAAGTCACTCAACCTTGGTTTTATCATCAACAAAATTACAATAATAACTGGAGCATCCACCTCACAAAGCTGCTGTCTCACTGAAATGAAATCTTGTTGGCAAAAGCATTTTGACAAAAAGAGCTATGTAAATTCCATGTATCATAAAATTATTATGGGGTGGCTAGGTGGCTCAGTGAATAGAGCACTGGCCCTGGAGTCAGGAAGACCTGAGTTTAAATCTGGCCTCAGACACTTAACACTTACTAGCCATGTGACCTTGGGCAAGTCACTTAACCCCAATTGCCCTTCATTTTGAAAAATTTAAAAAAAGCAAAAAATTTAAAAAAAATAAAATTCTTATTATGGTGCTCAAATATACCTTTTGTCACTATAGTAAATGGTATTTACCCTTCTATCACTTTTTCCTGATTTGTATTGGGCATATGTAGGCAGTCAAGTAGCATCTGCCTGGCCCTTTTATATCTCTGAATTTTTCTTCTTTTGGTCTCTGGGGAAATGTTTCACAGAAAGAGAGAAGCTGGCAGAGCAAATTCTGGGATTCTAACACAGAAAAAAGATTGCCTTCCCCTCCCCCCATCCATCTGGGATCTTGCTTATTCTCTTTTTCCATTAGGAGCAGAAGCCAAAGCAAAAGACTAAAAAGACAGTATCTATTCTGTGTTCTCTTTTTTCCTTTCCTCTCCTTTTTCCTCTGAGATGGCAGCACCAGTCACTGACATGGGTAGCAAAAGTATGAGCAGTGACAGAGACCAGGACAAAGGAGAGTTGGGTATGAACCTACTGAGTGCTGTTTAGAGGCACAGCTAGTAACCCCCACTCCCCACCCCTTAATCATCCCCTCCCCCAGTGATGGGGATTGTAAACTATTTCCAATTCTGTTTTCAAACAGATGATGAGCCAAGACAAAATCTCATTTCCCCTGAATCCCTCTAATAGGTGAGACTGAGACATGGGAGTGAACAGGTCTTAACTCATTTCTCTTTCCTGAATAGCAGATGTATGTTCTAAGAGCTTTCCATCAGCACCAAAGATCTAAGAAAATGGTGAACAGTTGAAAGAATTTGTATTTTTCTTTTCTATTTAATTTCATGATACTAAAAACTGTATGATCCAGTTGAACTGTTGGCTAGTTTTGAGGAACTCCTTTTTTGCTCTCTTTCTTTTAAAATTACAGGGTATATCTTGCTAGGTAAGGAGGAATATATCCAGAAATGATGATATAAAAACAAAAGATTTCAATAAAAATAAGATTTTAAAACTATCCCCCAGATATATAGCCACAGAAAAAATCCTTAATCACAACATATTAAGTGAATGGATTTATGAGTGCTATAAGAAGTGACTTGAGAGCATGAATTACTCCAAAGGGGTGGGGGCTACAAGTCAATTATATCTAGTAAATTTCATCTATTAATATTGGATCAACAGCTCATTCATTTCTAGGCTAATTGGAATTCACACAGATAGGTGTTAAAAAGAAATTCCTACTAGATCAAGAGTGGCTATTGTAGAAGTGGAGAACCCCAAGTATTTTCAGTAGATCTCCAAGTGTCTGAAGGAGATGCTGAAGACTGTTTTGGAAAAAAGTGACTATGGGCCCAGGTGGGCATGGTGGCTTATACGTAGAATCCCAGGTACTAAAGAAGCTAGCATATCTCTTAAACTCAGAGGTTCTGAACCTGCAGTAGGCTAAACCAATCAATCTTATGTCCACTCTAATATGTTTAGCTTGTAGGAGCGGGGTGACACCAGGCTGACTAAGGAGGGGTGGATGAATCAGCCCAGATCTGAAAAAATGAAGCAGGTCAACTTCTGTGCTAAGTGGTAAGATCATCCATGAGTAGCCCCTGTATGAGATAGAAAGAATGAGATAGACAGACCTAATCTTTTTGTTCTTTTTAAATGATTATCTCATGCTCCTGCAGCAGTGTGACTGAAAATGCTCAAGTGATAGTTTAAGTCACTTATCTCTGATAACTCACTCTGATATTGTATTCTGAGTTAATTTAAACTCCCTCAAGTGACAAACATAGAAATATAAATATTTTATGGGTTTATTTCTTGCTTTGTTTTTGTTCTTCAGCCACTATGTATATATTGATTCCTATCTCTGTAGGTAATCAAAAGATAATCTGTAGAAGGTAAAGGAAGTTCCTAGAGGTCAGGGATTGTTTTCTTCTTTCTTTCTGTCCTTTCTTCCTATCTTCTTTCCTTCCCATCTTTCCTTCTTTCTTCCTTCTTTGTTTCCTTTCTCTCTCTCTAATGTCAATCAAAGGGGCTACCATGTAGCAGATGCTTAGTAAGGCTCATTGAATGGAATTTAATCTCAGTCCCTTGCTACTACCTAACAGAATCATGGATTTTAAAGCTGGTCCTTTAGTCCATCCCTCTTTTAACATAATCAGACTGAGGCAGAGAGAGGTGAAGTGACCTCCCAAAAAGCACCCAGAGCTGGGATTTGAAAACCAAGCCAGACCATTTCACCTCCTTTAATTCTGCTCAGATCTTCTAGCTACATAATCAGGACATCTGCAAATAGACAGTTAAACATCTTTATTTCCAATGCTTTTTTCCTCTCATTTTTTTTCATTCCTTGTCACTATGCCTAACCTTGCTTTACATCTATATTTTAATGAATGACTCTAATAGTTCCTTCATTGCAAGTACTGTAAGTGCTAGATTTATAAGACTTTTTTCTTAGGGAGACAAGATCCTCTTCCTCTATTTTTTTTAAAAGCAATTGGGGTTAAATAACTTGCTCAAGGTTACACGGTTAGTTATTTATTTATGTGTGAGTGCTAATTTTCTGAGGCCAGAACTGTTCTCGGGTCCTCCTGACTCCAAGGCGGCACTCTTACTCACTGCACCACCTAGCTGCCCCTCTCTTCCTCTATTTTAAAACATTTTTGAAGAAATTATTCCTATATAACTCAAGGTCATGTTGTACCTTTTATGTAATTTCATTTCATATGTATTTTTTTTTTTGCTTTTTTTTTGGAGGGCAATTGGGGTAAAGTGACTTGCCCAAAGTCACGTGGCTAGTAATTGTGTCAAGTCTCAGAGATCAGATTTGAACTCAGGTCTTCTTGCCCTGGAGGCCAGTGCTCTATTCACTGCACCACCTAGCTGCTCCAATATGTATTTTCTTTATTGATATGATTTATTATATTTACTTCTTAGTTGCCTAATATTAAACTGACCTTGCATTCCAGGCATAAATCCTACTTGGTTATAACAGAAATCTTAAATTGTTGCATATTGCTGTGTTCCATTTGCTATTATTTAATTATTTTGAATTTATATTCATATGTAGGTTGTAATTTCATTTTTCAGTCTCATCTGCCATAATTGGTTATCAAAGCTGTAGTTGGCTCATTGAAAGAATTGAGCAGTATGCCTTTGTCCTCTATAATTACTGAGAGAACCTAAATATATAGGGATTATTTGTTCTTTGAAGGTTTGGAAGAATTCATTTATAAATTAGTGTGACCATAGTGCCTTTTATGCAGGAGGTCAATAATGGCTGGTCTGTCTCTTCTTTCAGAAATTGGTCTATTTTTGTTCTCTATATCCTGTCTTGCCAGGAAATAGATACTTTTGTAGATAGTCATCCTTTTCTTTTAGGTTTTCAAGAATATTAGTATAAAGCAATGCATTATCATTTCTGACAATTTTCTTAATTTCTTTCACATTTCTTGTGACCTCCCCTTTTCTCATTTGTGATTTTGATGACAAGACTTTTCCTCTCTTTATCCTTGAAAATTACTTTTGCTTATTGTTTGTCGATTTTAGTCTTAAAAAGTAGCTCTGGTTTTATTATTTAAAATGCTAGTTTGCCTTTGGCTTATTAGCCTAATCCTCATGATCTTTCCTTTCCTGCTTTACTCTTTTACCATGCCTTCTGAAAATACCTCCTCAACTTGGCAGTTACACTCAGTTTGCAGGTTGGGTCCTCAGAGGGGAAAAACTGTAACCAGACTCAAGCCCACACAGTGTGTCCATCTGTTGTCAGTGGCAATCTGCTGCTGCCTAGGTGAATCTCTAGACAGGAGCTATTAACCTGGGTGGGATCTGTGAGTTTAAATACATATATAAATAACTGTATATATACATGTATACACATATGTACATATGTGTATTTGTATAGATTTGTCTACACATATACTATGTATATACATGCATACAAAACTATTTCAATGTAACTGGTTCCCTTTGTAATCCTTGTATTTTATTTTGTA
This sequence comes from Gymnobelideus leadbeateri, assembly GCA_011680675.1. Lineage (NCBI taxonomy): Eukaryota > Metazoa > Chordata > Mammalia > Diprotodontia > Petauridae > Gymnobelideus > Gymnobelideus leadbeateri. Next base: position 29,269 of record WOXC01009041.1, read on the forward strand.
CATTATAAGCTGTGAGATACTTGAGAGCAGGGACTATCTTTTACCTTTCTTTGTATCCCCACTGCTTAACACAGTGCCTGGCGCATAGTAAGACCTTAGATAATGTTTATTAACTGACTATTTGGAGAAGGATTTACCAGACTGCCAAAGGGGTTCATGACACAGAAAAGAAAGAACAACAACAAAGGGGCGGCTAGGTGGCACAGTGAGTAAGAGCCCCGACCTCGGAGTTGGGATGACCCAAGATCGAATCTGGCCTCAGAAAATGAGCACCCATACATAAATGACTAGCTGTGTAACCTTGAGCAAGTTACTTAACCCCAATTGCTTTAAAAAAAAAAAAAAAAGAAAAGAAAAGAAAAAGAAAGAACAACAACAAGCATTTATTAAGCACCTACTATGTACCAGGTACTATGTTAAGCACTGGAACGAACCCCTGTTCTAGAGACTTAGCTAGGTTCGATACCTCTGCTGGCTGGCCCTATGAGGCAAACCCTAAGTCTCTAGCATAGCACAATCTCATTTTCAAGTTATTTTCTGGCTAGGAAGTAGATACAGCTGGGAAGACAGATAATGTATCCACTCAAAGGCCTGTGTATTTCTTTTAAAAAGTCTGACCAGAGCAGGTGACCTGACTGCAGCTGTCTTACATGGCTATAGTCCTAGGGCTGTTCAGCTCCATAATTCCTTTTTTTCTTTGGCACATGATTTAATGGACCACTCCTTCAGTCAAACAGGTTAGGATTATTTTGAAAGGTCTGTAGAAAATAATTGAAAACAGAAATTTATGTATTCTCCAATCCATATTGCTCCCTACACTGGACTGCGATTGTCCTCAAGATGTGAGATTTGTTATAAATTAAGGGAGCACCACACCCTGGGAAGAAAGAAATTTACTGAAGGATGGTCTTTGTGCCTCACAAAAGTCTGGGAGGGCTGGAGGCTCGAGGGGAGTGCTGTGGCTTCTTTGGGAGAGGCTCAGCTGGTCCATCTGAATGGTGGTGGAGAGGCCTGTGGTCTCAGATCTATTGGGAGGAGCTGGCAGTTCCCCAGATGGGTTTGGGGAGGTTTACAACCCTAAAGATAGTGTCAGAACTTGGGCTACAATGCCATCACCAGAGAAGACTAGTCAGATTTTACTTTTTATCCATGCAGCCTCCTTTACCTGAGGAGCTAGAATACAGCATCGATGTATTCTGATCCAAAGATTGCTAGAGACTGTGAATGACTACTAGAAGAGTCTCCTCTGCTCATCCTGGAGGAGGGAGAGAGCAGAAATCTTGAGGGCAGTGAGAGGGGACGAATGTGAGGGGGGAGGACAGGCCACCCACTGAGGGACTTCAGAGAAGGGAAGAAAGGTTGGGCATCAGTCACCTCTCAGCCACTGCACTAGCCAGTACCTGGGCTTCTTGTGATCATCGCCCTGAGCTAAAAGATTCAGAAAGAGAATGCCTGAAATGAAAAGAGAAGAGTCTATAGCTAATCCTGCTCTGCCAGAAACGGACAGCAATCAACCTCCCACCTCCTCATCTCTTCCATCTTGCTGGCTCTTCCACTGAGCCTGTGTCTTATTCCTTATTTATTTATTTATTTCCTTTTTGGAAGGGGGAAGGCAGGGTGACTTGCCCAAGGTCACATGGCTAGTAAGTGTTAAGTGTCTGAGGCTGCATTTGAACTCAGGTCCTCCTGACTTCAGGGCTGTGCTCTATTCACTGTGCCATGTAGCTAACCCTCCTTATTTAATTAAAAAAAATTTAAAGTCTGTTCACTTTCTATTTTGTTGGATATTCTAAAAAAAATCAGTATTTCTGAGGTATCATTCAGGATGTGCAAGAATGAATAATGTGCAGAGCAGGAGACTATAGTCACTTTCGGACACAGAGAGGGAAGGAATAAGCATTTATTAAGCATCTACTGTGTACCCGGCTATGCTAAGCACTTTATAAAGTGATCTCATTTGATCCTCGCCACAACCTCTCAGGGCAGATGCTATTATGACTGTCCTCATTTTACAAACCAGGAAAGAGGTGGATAGAGGCTAAGTGGCTTGTCTCGGGGTCATCCAGCTCATAAATGCCTAAGGCTGGATTTGAACTCAGGTCTTCCAGATTCAAGGTCCAACGATCTAATCAACTGCTTCTCCTAGCTATCTAGAAAATTCCCTTTCTAATTGCTAAGATTTTTCATCAGCTGGGAGTTCAAGACAAACCAAATGGACTTTTTTGTTTTGTTTTGTTTTGTTTTTTTTCTTTTTGGAGGGCAATTGGGGTTAAGTAACTTGCCCAAGGTCACACGGCTAGGTTTTTTTGTTTGTGTGTGCGTTAAGTGTCTGAGGCCGGATCCAAACTCAGGTCCTTCTGACTCCAGGGCCGACACTCTACTCACTGCGCCACCTAGACGCCCCCCAAATGGATTTTTATTGATACAAATCAATATAACTCCCCCACATCAGGAAAAAGATCACATCTGTCTAGATAATAAAGAAATTTAGGTTCAATCTGAGCGAGCAAAATTCCAGTGAGAGGTCTAGTAAGTAGAGAGCTGGAGTCCCTTCTCTGTGGCAGGAGCCTCACATGACTTCCTTCCCAATTGTCCTATTACGGAAGGTTCCCTTGGATGGGAGGGGGAGGGCAGGGAGTTGACTTAGGAAAAGTTATACACCGTGGATCCCAGAAGGGAGGAGCTGGGAAAGAGTGTCTTATGCCACCCACTATTGTTAACTACTGTTACATATAGAAAAGGTGCCACCTCGGACACTCCTCAATAGTGTTCTTAGAAATTTTAGGGCAGTGATTGTTTAGTTGGTCTGGATGAGCTTGGGAATCGAATTTTTCTTATTTGCCCTGGAGATGCAAGAATCTGTACATCTATAGTCCCTATAAAAAACTTATTTCATTTGGGCTGAGTTCTGCATTATCACAACTTTAGCAATATGGAGAGATTTTCCCAGCAGTTTAGAGATATATGGGCAAAATAGTGAAATTGCAATAAATTTCAAAGATAAGTAGGAACACAATCAAAGTATCCTTGGGAGGGTTTTTTTTTTTTTTTGCTTTCTTTTATTTTTGTTTTAATCTAAATAACCTTTTCCATTGCCAAGGTTAATGGCCTTGAGCTCTCTTATAGAAGGAACAATAGAGCCTTTGCTGGAGAGTTTACAACATATAAATGCTCCCTGTGTTGGGGGAGAACTTCAGGATCTTAAAAAGTTACAGAGAGAAGTTCTCAATTTAGCAAATTCTATTTACAGAGGCAGGATGGCACTTGCAGTTACAAAAATTCCAAATATCCATATATCTATCCATCTATGAACATACATATATAACAGATGTATATATGTGTGTTTATATGTATATATGTGTGTATATATAAAATGTGTGTATATGTATTTGTGTGCATATATACATATATACATACATACACATATATAAAATGAAAAGGGGAATTACAAAGCAGACAGCATTGAATGCATGTAGTTATCATTTTGTTGACAACCAGACTAGTCTAAAGATCTAAAAAATTCAGGGAGAATCTATGTTTTTAACTTTACAGGTTCTGAAGCAGAAAGCTGCCTCAGCAGGACTTGTAAAACTAGGCCCAAGAGAATGCCATATTTGAAAATCCAAAATAGCAAAACAAATATTTGTTTGCATTACAAAAGAATGAAAAAGAATTGAAATACCAAAGTCCCCTAGCAAACACCATATATAGTCATCCAAAATATTATCTGATATATAAAAATCTAATCTATATAACTTTTCAGGGACATACATATTGAATAAGTCAAGTTGTATTTATACATCTTGTGTTTCTTTGTAGTACCCAGGGCACCCCAGTCTTGTATATGAGGCCCATAAAAAGTTACCCAAGATTCAAGGTATTGTTTGGGTCTCCAAGTCCTAACAGAAAACCTTAGTTTATAAGTAATATACTTTTGTTTGTCAGCCAAAGGACACAATTACTTAGAAGAAAGAAGTAAAGTAAGAAAAGCAGCAGTACAGTAAGACATTTCCCCCCCAAAAGGGTACACTTTCTCACAAATGCGGTGGAATAGTGGACTCACCTAAGGAATGTATGGGCAGAGGCAGGAATTTTACAAATACATGGCTGAGGCTGTGTTTGTGGAGCAGAAAATCATGCTTTTGACATAACAAGACTATTCATGTTCTTCTGGTGATATAGTTGTGCTTTTCCCAATGGGCCTACTCTCTGTTGATCTCAAGGACTAGGTAGTCACTGCTGGTGTAGCATATAGTTGGGCCTTGATAGTTGGTCTCTGGTAAATATTCCATTCATTCAATGATGGCTACTAGGCATGACTCCAGGAAGCAAGATCTCAGATCATGGATCTTCTCTGCTTTTAAGTTCAGCCAGAGTCCTCACTTGAAGGTGCTATTTCTTTCCCATTAGTGGAAAAGAGAATGTGATATTTCTCTTTTAGTTTAGAGCCCAGCTTAAACTTTAGCTCTTATAAGTGAAGTAAGACCTTCACTAGTAAAAGAACAAAAGGGAAAAAAAACTATTTTCCTCCCCATAGTAGAATCTCAGAGTTTTAACTGTGATAGGTTTTCTTCTTCAAAAGGCCAGCCTTCATAGGTGAGGTCGTTTGGAGCCTATAATAGCCAGCCCACTAAGTTGGATATACAGGCATTATCTGTTTTACTTTTTACTTTTTTTTATATCACCTATGTTTCTCAATATATCCCTCTTCACTCTCCCTCCAGAAAAGCCAGCCCTTATAACTATAATAGGGATTGATTGATGCATGCCCAGAGTATATTCACAAAATTCTCCATGTGGAAGAGGTTGGGGAACCTGCTTCCTGGAGAGTTGTGATCACAGGTAATGGAAATGCCTTGGAGACACTTTGGAAATATGTAGACCTTAGGTAACTAATTCCATGTGGTGAGAAAAAGTCTTTTCAACCAACTGCATAGCTAGAATAAAGGGTGCCTTCCAAAAGCATTAGTCAAATTAAATGCAAATTAAAACAACCATGAGATATCATTTTATAAATTTCATATTGGCTAAAATTATTAAAGGGGAAAGTGACAAATGTTGAAAGGGATGTGAAAAAATTGGGACACATTTATTGCTGGTGGAGTTGTCAACTGATCCAACCATTCTGGAGAATAATCTGGAATTATGCACAAATAGCTATTAAACTGCCCATACCTTTTGACCCAGCAATACCACTACTAGGTCTATTTCCAGAGATAATTAGGGGAAAAGTAAACACACACACACACACACACACACACACACACACACACACACACATTTTCTAAATATTTATAGCAATACTCTTTGTGAAAGCAAAAAAATTGGAAATTTCAGGGATGCCCATCAACTAGGGAATGGCTAAACAAGTTGTATTTGATTGTGATGGAGTACTGCTGTGCTATAAGAAATAATAAGCTCAATGATCTTAAAAAAACATAGATTTGCATGAAATAATGGAGAGCAAAATGAGTAGAACCAAGAGAATGCTGTATGCAGTAACAATAACATTGTTTTAAGAGCAACTTTGAGCAAATAACTATTATAAATACTCAGATTAACTACAAAGGACATAGGAAAGAAGTTGCTATCTGCACCCAAAGAACTGATAGATAGAAGTGTGTGTGTGTGTGTGTGTGTGTGTGTTGTGAGAAATATACTTAGTCTAGAAATAAGAAATACTCGTTGGAAAGCCAGGAAGGTTATCATTACCTTTATTTTACATTTATTCTTCCTGAATAAATGGGTAGCCTCTTTCAAAAGACTACAGGGGTTTAGACAAATGTGAGTCTTTTTAGGCTGTTTCCATTGGAATCTCCTGCCTCCATTGGCTAGGTGCAACCTCCTGAACTGTCCACATCATACTCCCCTCAAACAAAACGTCCCTCTTCCTGGACTGTGTCTTTATGTGTTTACTCCTTGACATGTTCCCTCCTCCCTAACATGGCCTAACTTGGGTTGCACATTTGGATAATGGGCTCTAATTCTATAGAGGGTGTGTCAGTTAATATGTATGAGACTAGTTAAGCATTCCTGTTAATAAAAAGTCAGTAACCATCCCTTGACCCTGGCCAGTTTGGGCTGGTTCAGCTGAGACCCCCTTCAAGAGGAAATTATAGATTTTTCTCAGCTATATGGTTGGATAGGGTCACTTTATCCTTCCTTCCCTCATCCTGATTTATACCTTCCTGCACATCCTGTGTAACATCTGTCTTTGCAAGATCCATTGTTCCGATAGAATTTGTGGAAACCAAACTGTTAGCATTTCTCTCTCTCTGTATGAATGTATATGTATATATACATTTATATGTATATGTGTATATAAATATACATACACACATATTTGCATCTAACAGTAGGGGGGAGAAAAAAAGGAAAATTTTATATGATAACTTTATTATATATTTTAAAGGAATAGCAAATTGTATATAATAGATTTGTAGTTTCACGTGCAATCTTTTTCTTATGATATTATGTCATAGAAATATTTGTTTTGTTCCATAAATTAAAAATAAAATAAATTAAAATTAAAATTTTTAAAAAGCAACACAAAACCCTTCCCAAAGCATTAGTTAAACAAAGCTGCCACCTTTCTCTTCAAATGTTCCATCTTGAATCTCTGTTCTTAATTTGACGCCTTTGCTTGTAGTGTCAAGTGAGAAACAAGACTGTCAGGCGAGGGTTCCTAGATTTTTTCCGTTCATGTCACCCTTGTCTCAGAAATTTGTTTCTGGTACCCCTAGAAAATAAGAAATACCTCATAGTTCTGTTTAATAAGTAGTACAAATATAATAAGTATTTATGTCCTAACAACTTAGTAACAGTTAAAAAAATAATAATATATATAAATTGAAAGAAAATATTATTTATTCTCATTATGTATTTATATATCTGATTATGTAATACCATATATGATTTATTATTATATTCCTACATCACCACAACTACTTAGTTAATGAGACATAATTGCCTGATGGGCACTGTACAATGTCAGACTTTGGAATCAAATTAGATACTGCCACCCTCATTTCCTCATCTTCATTGATTTCCCCACAGTACTTGCTTTTTAATCATAGCAACAGCAAAAAACCTGGCTTCTCAAAGATATGCTATTGTAAGGGAGAAAAGTTACTGGCATGGCTAAAGGAACAAGTAAACAAAGACATCTCAAGCATTCGAGAACACGAGAACACGAACAAAAAGAACACAGCACAATCTAATGTTAAAACTGTGAACTACCTAGAGCTGATCTGTGTCTGGTCTGGCAGATGTGAGCACTGCTGTGTTTCCCTCATTGGTGCCCTGGAGAACCACAATGCTCTCAGTTTGAGAACCAACTGCTATGGTTCCAAGGCTGACAAGTGGCCCTGTGAAAATGGACCTGTGTCCTTTGCCTCATCATTTTATTTTTATTTTTTTGGTGAAAGAGATTAATATAGAGGCCATGAACTTGTCAGTTTCTGAAGTTCAGGAAATTCAGCTTCCAGGAGTCTGGGAGTCCCTGAGGCCCAGAATTCCAGGGGTTTTGTTGCCACCCCAGCACTGCTACACCAAGGAGCAGGGAATGACCTTCAGGGGTGACTTTTGGGATCCAGTTCAGAAGTCGCTGAAATAAAGGCCCATCCAGTAGTCATGCCATGTCTGGACTTGAACTTGGTAACCAAAGTTCAGAACTGTGCTAAGTCTCTCCAGAGACCAAGGTAGTATTGGGGAGTGTCTGCCCTAAGGTATTGGGGGAAAATTTTGTGCTTTTGTTATTGCTATATCTTTGACTCAAATATTCCTTTGTGAAAGATAATTGATATTAGATGGTTAAATGTAGGGGACAATTAGTTGGTAAAGTGTATAGAGTGCTGGGACAGGGATTTGGGGGGACCTGAGTTCACATCCAACATCAGACACTCATCTGGGCAAGTGACCCTGAGCAAGTCACTTAACCTTGTTTGCCTCAGTTTCCTCATCTGTAAAATGAGTTGGAGAAGGAAATGACAAACCACTCCAGTAACCCTGCCAAAAAGAACCCCCAAGTGGGTCACAAAGTGAGACAACTAAAAAATGATTGAACAAAACCTGCTTAAATAGAATTGGGACCTAATTGTTGGCACTGAACAATGTGGATGCCAATTGCCTGGGGCTTAAGCCAACAGCATAGAGAAGAGGCACCTTCCGCCTTTTAAAGACTCCTAGGACTTAGAGGGGAAGGTATAGCAGCCTGGTTCTGGGATAGTGAGCCAGAAGGATACTTTTTTTTTTTGCTTTTTTTTGAAGGGGAGAGGGGAGGGCAGTTGGGGTGAAGTGACTTGCCCAAGGTCACAAGGCTAGTAAGTGTTAAGTATCTGAGGCTGGATTTGAACTCGGGTCCTCCTGACTCCAGGGCCAGTGTTCCATTCACTGAGCTATCTAGCTGCCCCCAGAAGGATACTTTCTACAGATGTAAAGTAATGAAATGGAAGTGGGGTGCTACTTACTGGTAGCTAAAAGTAGGGAAAACATAGAGTGTGGCCTTGAAGTGAGGACTAGTAGAGGAAAACACCCCACTCAGGACACCCCTAGAATCCTGAGGGGACATCTAGCTCACCCTGGGAAAATAAGCCTAGAACAGAGAGATACCTGCCATGGAACAAAGAAAAAAGAAAAGAAAAATAGAAGAAAAAGTCAGCTCAGCCAAATCAATATATCAATCAAGCCTGGCACCATATGCAATATTAACCAGCCATAGTCTCCCCACTTCTGCAAAGTAGGAATAAATGTGAATTTTAAAATCTAGTCTTTGAGACTTAGTCTAGCCATCATCACTTCACAGCATTTTCTTGTTCTTGTTTCTACTTACTTTGCTGTATACTATTTTTCTACTTAGGCTTACTTTCCATATTTAAATCAATAAGCATTTATTAGGTGCTTATTATTTGCCAGGCATTTAACTTCAAATAGTTGATATAAGGTTGTATGCTTCTCGTATTCATTATAGTCATCATGTCTTATGAAGCAATAATATTCCTTTACATTTATATATCAACATTTCTTTAACCATTCTCCAATCAATGGGCATCTCTTTTGTTTTTAATTCTTTGCTATTTCAAAAAGTCTGATACTAAATATTTTGGTATATATGGAAATTTTGTTATCAACCTCCTTGGGGCATATACTTAGCAGATAAATTTATGGGTCATTTGACACAGATGACACGTTAGTAATTTTCTTTACATAATTCAAAATTGATTTCCAGAATTACTGGACCAATTCACAACCCCACTAACAAGGTATTGTGTACCTATCTTTCCATATCCTCTCCATCATTGACTATTTCTTTTGTCATCTTTGTCAATTTAACAGGTGTGAGGTGAAATCTCAGAGTTGTTTTGATTTGTATTTCTCTTACTATAAATGATTTGGAACTAATTTCCATGTCATTGTTAATAGTTCACGATTCTTTTGAGAACTGTTTGTTTATATTCTATGACCATACATCCACGGAAAAATGACTTCTTATCTTACATATTTGTGTTAATAATCTATATATCTTGAATATCATACCCTTTTCAGAAATATTTGACATAAAGATTTTTTTCCAAACCAACTGTAATTTTGTTCCTACAATAGTTTTCAATTTCATGTAACTTGAAATTATCTATTTTCCTTTGGGGTTCACATTGCTTGGTATAAAATCTTCTAAATTATGCTCCCAAAGTTACCAAACTCTGTATACCATTCGACTCAGTGATATCACTACTAGGTCAATACCCCAGAGAAAGAGGAAAAGGACCCATATACACAAAAATGCTTATAACAGCTTTTTTTGGGGGGTGACAACTTGGAAAATAAGAAGTGGTGTCCATCAGTTGGGCAGTGGCTGAACAAATTATGTCATATTAATCTTATGGAATAATGTTGTGCTATTTAAAAAGTGATAAAAAGGGCAGTTTAATAAAAACTTGGGGGGTGGCTAGGTGGCGCAGTGAATGGAGCACCGGCCCTGGAGTCAGAAGAACCCAAGTTCAAATCCAGCCCCAGACACTTAACACTTACTAACTTTGTGACCTTGCGCAAGTCACTTAACACCAATTATCCTGCCCTCCCCCCTCCAAAAAACAAAATAAAACAAAACAAAACTTGGAGACTTGTATGACCGGAAACAGAGTTAAGTGAGTAGAACCAGGAGAAAAATTCATATGACAGCATTCTAAAGACAAACAACTTTGTAGGACTTGAGAACTCTGATCAATGCAATGACCAACCATTATTCCAGAAGACCAAAGACAAAGCATGTCACGCACTTCCAGACAGATAGACTCAGGATGCAAATTGAGATATATGGTTTTTGGACATGGCCAATGTGAAAATTTCTGATGTTTTGACATATGTATATTTGTTACAAAGGCTTTATTTTTCTTTTTTCCAATGAAGGGGGAGCTAAGGATAGGAAACAGATTTTTAATTGAAGAAAAAATTAATTTAAAAATTCATACTTAAAATATTTTTTAAAAATCCTTTCCCTATCCCAAACTTGTAAAAAGTATCTGATCTGGTTCTCTCCTGATTTTTTAAATGGTATGATATTTAATACTCAAGTCCTTTATCCACTTTGAGTTTATTGTGGCATATGGTATAAGGTGTTGGTCTAAAAAAAAAATCTAACTTCTGCCAAATTGCTTTTCCATTTTTGCAGCAATTCTTGTCAAACAGAGAATTCTTCCCCAAGTAATTCACGTTCTTGTATTTATTAAATACTAGGTTATTAAATCCAGTTGTTCTTGATTCTTCCTTATGTAATCTGTTCTTTTGAACTTCTGTTTTTTAACCAGTGCCAAATAATATTGATGATTACTGCTTTGTAGTGTAATTTGAAGTCTGGATGTAGCATTACTCTGTTTTCCCTACCTTTCCCCATTATTTCCCTTGAGATTCTAGAGCTTTTTTCCCCTCTAAATTAATTTTATCATTTTGTCTAGCTCTATAAAATATTCCCTTGGTGGTTTGATTAGCGTAGTACTAAACCTGTAAATTAATTTGGATAGTATCATCACTTGATCATAATTATAAATTCAAATTTTTTTTGCAGACATGAGTGCTTAAGATAGAATATTAAACTACTCCCAGAAGGGAGGGAATCTAGTGTGGTTGACCTCCATTTAAAAGCTCCTCAACAATAGCTAACATTTAATAATCATAATTAATATGTATATAGTGCTTCAAGTATATTTTCTTATTTGATCCTTACAACCATCTAGTAGGTATGTGCCATTGCTATCTGCATTTTACAAATGTGGAACCTGAAACTGGGAAACTGGGAAAGGTTGTGACTTCCCCCAGGTTAGTTAGCAAGAGACTGAGGTAGGATTTGAACTCCTGTGTTCATGACTCAGGGTCTAATCTAATACAGTACACACTGCCATCTAGCGGTCCTTTATGATAATGCTTGTAACAACTACCTCAAAACCTTAAAGGATTACAACACAAATATGTGCTAATCTCGCGTCTACACTCATTTTTAAACTTTCTTTGCAAATGTGTCCTACTGCTATTTTTAAAAAATTGGATAGGTTTTGTAAAAAGATCTGAACCATAAATTAAAAGTCAGCTGCTCCCCCAATTGAGTTATCCCAATTCCCTTAATAAGTAGCCCTGTAGCATCTGAACATTTCCAGTAGTATTTCATTTTGAGGCAGCTATATTTGCTAAAAAAAAAAAAAAATCCTGAATGAAATTTGCTTCTCTGTATTTTCCACCTGTAGATCCTCTCTGGTGCCTCACTCTATATGTAAAATGAGTGCTCACTTCTTGGTCAGGAGACCTGGATTCCAATCTGACTTCACATTCTCACTAGCTATATAACCATAGGCAAGTCATAATCTCTCAGAGCCTTAGCCTCCACATCTGTATAACAACTCTAATAGTTTCCCTGAGTTGTGAGGAAAGCACTATGCACATATGATCTGTTATTATTGTTACACTGGGTAAGATTCTAGAATGTGAAAGATCTGGCTAAATATGCATGGTATCTATTCTAGTATGATCTGTATGCTGGAGTAAGGGATCTAGCACCAGTTATAAAGAAAAGTGGAGAAGAAAAAAGATGATCCTTAAATGGAAGGAAAGGACTGGAAAGACACGAGAGTAAGTGGATTTTGAAGGGAAGACGTAAGGAAGACAGTAAGAAGAGTGGAAAGTGAAAAGGGGGAGGAAAGAGTTCCCCTAGTCATAAATATGTAAGACAAAGATTAGGAATTAGGTCTAGCCCTAGTTTTGTTTAGGGATTGCTTGGCTTAAGGGAGCCTATTAGAGTAGAAGTGCCAAGGTTCCCCAATTACTGGGGGTTTTTCCTCCTGTTGTGATTTTCAGGGTCAGAAAACAATCTTTCTAGAACCATGAGAATTCCTGAATACAGTTTATACATTAGCCAAATCATTACTTAGAAGGTGAATTTTGACAGTAGCTAAGCTTAGGATATTAGTCATAACATAAGTAGCTTGAGTTGATCGTGACAGATTAGTTCAAAGTCTATTTAAATTCTACAGTATAAAATCAGTCATTTGAATATTGCCCCATTTATGCCCCCTTCCCAAGGTCTGGGCTTCATGCTTTCTCCGGGGAGCCACCCTTGCAACTTTGTTGCAATTAGAATTGTTAGCTTTAAAAGACAAACTGTGGTGACTGGGACTGAGGACTTACACAAAAATTTCAGCTTCACTACGTAGACAGCCCTTTCCAGAGGAACTGCTTCTCTTCCATGGGCAGTTTGGACAGAACACATGCATGGTCCCTGGGGGCAGTCCGGGAGAGCAGAAAGGCACAGAGAAGGGCTGACTTGTCCAAGGTCATACCTAGTCAGTGGCAGAATTGGAATTAGGGGTTAGCTCTCCTGGTCTTGTCTCTCCAATGAGAGGAGGGTTGAACCAGCCTAGTGCTGTGCAGATGGATTTGCAGAGGATCCGAATTTGAAACCTGCCTCTCCCAGCTGAATGACTTTGGACAAGTCAGTGACCACCCCAGCTTCACTTTTCTGTAAAAGTGAGGGTGGTTGTGTAGACTCCTCAGCAAGTGAGTATTCTTGGTCCACCCTGAGGAGGGAAACACACATTTATTAAGTCTCTTATGTCTAAGCAGCTACATGGCTTAGTGGGTAGAACCCTGAGCCTGGAGTCAGGAAGACCTGGGTTAAAATCTGACCTCAAACTCGTACTGGCTGTGTGACTTAAGTCACTTAACTCCTGTTTGCCTCAATCCACTGAAGAAGGAAATGGCAAACCACTGCAGTATTTTTGCCAAGAAAATCTGCGTGGACAGTACGGGGACAGTCTATGGGGTCACGGAAAAGTCGGACGCGACTGAACAATACGCCAAGCATTCCGACGAGGTTCTATTCTTATTACCATCACCGCCCCCCCCTCCCATTTCCCGGAACAGCGTTTCAAGTGCGTCACATGGCTAGTAAGGGTCTGAGTCTGGATGTGAACTGACACCTTCATGACTGCAGGCCCGGCGCCCACCACTACCACCTAGCTCCTTGAGACATTCGTTTACTGCGCTTTGTTTAGCGCGCAGCTCAGCGGTCCACGCGGGGGTGGTGTGTGTACACGCACGACAGCAAACCGCTACCGAGGATCCAGAAGCAGCGCGAGCCTAAACCCAGGCGAAAGCAGCACGAGCACCTACCCTCTGCAGCGCTAGCCCCTCCCCTCGCCTACCGCCAGGGAGGGGTCCTCTCTCGCGTAATACGGGGCTCAGGCTCAGGACGGGGGAGGAGAAAGAGCCAGGATAGGCTAGCCCAGATCACGTGGTCGAGGAAAGCGGAAGCCCCGCCTTTCGAGGAGGCTTCATTCCGGAAGCGCTGCTGTTACTACCGGTCTTAGTTGTCTCAGGCGCGATGGCTTCAAGGTTACTGCGGGGCGCCGGGGCACTGGCTGTCCAGGCCTTGAGGGCCTGTGGCCCTGCTCGGGTGGCCGCTCGGTCCATGGCGACCGGAGGAGGTACGTGAGGCATTGGGCCCCAGGTGACCCTCTCAGCGGCGACCTCTGCGGGGAGGCCCACCGGCTTTGGGGACTGAAGGAAGGCTGTGGCGGGGCTTCATTGGGGCACAGTAGAGGGACTTTTCTCGGGCCGCGGCGGAGCCTCCCTGAAGGTCCTCAGAGCGCACTGGGCCCGAGAGAGAGCGTCGTCCGCCGGTGCGGAGCGTAATCTCTCTGGGCGCAGGGACGGTTTGTTTGTCCCTTTGTCCCTGGCGCCTGCCTGATTCAGCTCCTGGCGCAGGGTAGGTGTCTGATAAATGCTTGTTGGGTAGGACTTTTATCCCGAGGCATGACAGTGGGGACACCGGGTGACCTTTCGGAGGGCCGGGACACCCAGGGACCGCTGCCTCCCTACGTCTCTTGCCCTTTTGATTGCTGCTAGTGGCAGTTACTGGGAGAACTTGAAGACAGGGCCCAGGGCTGAGCCTCGGGCCTGCCTCGAGGACGTGTCTTTGAATGTGTGCCTCAGGTTTGAGGAGGTCTCCCGTTACAGCTTGGGGATGTGTGTGTGTCTGTCTGTCTGTCTGTCGGTGACCTGTGTCACTTGCAGTCTGCGTCTGTGTAGACTGTGCCCCTCATTCATTGAATCATCCTGTAGGTATCCCTTCTGATGAGGAGCAGGCTACTGGCTTGGAGAGAGAGATTATGATGGCTGCAAGAAATGATTTGGTGAGTTTTCAATCACACTGGAATCTCATTCCCCATCGTTGGGAGCGTTTCAGTTGGTTTTACAGCAGACTCTCACCCCCCACTCCAACTGCATCTGTGAAATCATCTTGGTAGAGACTGCTTATCTGACCCCTTTCGAGATCATATATTTGGAAGTGGAAGGAACCTTAGATGCTAGCTAGTCTAATTTCATTTTGCAGATGAGAAGAGTTGGAAGTGATGATAAAGTGTCTTGCTCAAGGTCACACGGGTAGTGACAGAGGCAAAATTTGGACATAGCTGATCTTCAGACCTAGCATTTTTTCTCCACTGCATGAAGTGGTCAGTCAGCTCAACTGTTGAATATTATTGTTTCTGCAGGATCCATACAATATGCTAGCCCCAAAGGCAGCTCCAGGGACTAAGGAGGAGCCCAACTTGGTCCCTTCCATCACTGACAAGCGAATAGTGGGCTGTATCTGTGAGTATTCTTAAAAACTAGATATTATCATAAGTACAAATACTCTTGAAAAGAGATCCTCTTTCCTGTTAGAGGATGTGTCATTCAAATAGAGTTGAAATCATCCTAATACTGCTTTATCTTAAGGCCATAGGGAAAGATTTCTAAAGTAAAGTGGAGATTTGCTTTTAGTCTGTGGCTCGGAGGGCAAAAGTAGGTTATGTATTACTGGGAGTGTTGAGGAGGCATTCACTTATTCCTTGCATCTTTGGACTCTTAGCACTTTGGAATTTTGAGGTGGTCTCATCCTCAGGGGACATATGAGACCCACTTGCCCCTAGATGAGATGCTGCAGGGGGAAAGAGATTCTAAAATGGTACTGTCAGTTTTTCAGATGCAGGATTTCCCCTTCTAGCGGATTCATCTTTCTTCCCTGCAGGTGAAGAGGACAACAGCGCAGTCATCTGGTTCTGGCTTCACAAAGGCGAGACACAGCGTTGCCCTAACTGTGGAACCCATTACAAGCTGGTACCCCACCAGTTTAGCCACTGAGCCCCTGAACTGGTTTACTTGAGATGTGTTATGTTTTCTTCCCTCCAATAAAAGACTAGCCATTTCCCTGGCACTCCCATAATATAAGTGACTGCTTTCATATTTTTGTTGTTTTATCAGGAAAATGCTTCCATTTCCCTAGGGTGAGGCTTTGTGTATGTAACCCCATAAATTTTACTGCCCTTTGATGTAATCTTGTTAGCATGTGAGAACTAAAAGAGATATTCTAGCAACCTTGTTAAAAAAAAAGAACACAATTTCTTGCCACTTTCTATACTTAGCAATATTTTATCCTTATAAGCTACCCATTTTGTAGTTGGAAAAACAAACTATTTTGTTTAGCCTAATGTTAAAATTAATTGTTTTTAAAAACTCTAGCAAAGTCATAACAAAAGGCTCAGCGATCTTAACTTTTTTTGCCTGTGGTAAGGTAGGCACACAGTAAATTCTGACAGCAAATATAAGGAAAACACAGTTGATGGTGAAGGTCCTGAACAGTCTCTATATGACTTAAAACTAGAAGAAGTGATGAAGATAATTTAGTTCACTTTCCTCACTTTAGAGATAAAGAAATGGTTGCAGAATGGAATTGATTTGGCAAAGATCACACAAGTAGTGACACCTGAAATTCAAATTCCCATATCTGACTCTTCAAATGTGTTCCTTCCAGCATACTGCACTCATTCTCTCCAAGACACTTGATTTTTAGCTGTACTAGACATGTTTAGCCTCGTGAGCTTAGGAGGAATAGACTGTACACAGTTCATCTCAGCCCCTAATCCTTCCCTTCCTACCTGCAATTTGAAACATTGCTCTAGATATGAGCTTTCCATTGTCATGAAAACCTCATCAGTATGTCACAAAGCTCATCTATCAGTATGAGCTTTCTTATTTGGATTGTCACTAGTATGTATTCTCTAGAAGAGGTTCTTAACCTGGGGTGTGCTAACTTTAAAAAAAAACTATTTCAGCAATTGTTTTATTTTGTAGTCTTAAGTAGTTTTATTTCAAAATTCTCTGAGAAGTGGTCCATAAGTTTCACTAGACTGTCAAAGAGGTCTCACAATAAGGTAAAAAATTCCTGTTCTAGAAATTGCTTTTAAGTCAACTATTAGCAATTTACTTAAGTCCCATAGATCCTTTAATTCTAGCCAGTCACTGCTTCTCTCCCTTCATTTCTTGGCTATCATGGTTTCTAAATGAATTATTTTGAAAGGCCTGCTAATCTAAATCCTCATTAACCAGTTCCCTTTAATGTGAACACTACAGATTAGAACTTCAAATTAATTATGAGAAAGGCTCCAAAGCACTCTTCTAAACCAGTGAGCTCCCCTTATTCCTGCAGCTTCTTGTTCTGCCCCTAATCTCAACCATATCAATGAAATCATTCTTTGTCTCAGACCCTAGGAATAGTGAGAAACAATACCTATTCTTAAGAAAAAGGGAAATGGGGGTGGCTAGGTGGCTCAGTGAATAGAGCAGGAGTTCAAATCCAGCCTCAGACACTTAATAGCTGTGACCTTGAGCAAGTCACTTAACCCCAACTGCCCTGCCTTCCCCTGTTTAACAAAAACAAAAAAAAAAGGAAATGAGTTAACCCCCATCCCTCCCTTTAAGCCTTAAACCATGTCAACTGTTAAGAGTTAAGCCCCATTTTAAGCACCTTGTTTCTTTGTCAGCTGGAGTAATAGTCCATCTTTACTGAGGAAGAAAATGGGCTTGAGTCTTGGCTCTTAGGTTCTTTTTGTTCAAATCTGAATGCCTACTTTCATGTGCTAGGCTCTATAGGATATAAAGATGAATAAAATATGGTTTTGACCATTGAGAAGCTTAAAATTTACTGGAGGGGCGGCTAGGTGGCGCAGTGAGTAGAGTGTCAGCCCTGGAGTCAGAAGGACCTGAGTTTGGATCTGACCTCAGACACACACAAACAAAAACCTAGCCATGTGACCTTGGGCAAGTTACTTGACCCCAATTGCCCTCCAAAAAGCAAAAAAAAAAAAAAAATTACTGGGGAAAATGAATTTACAGGTAACTAGTAAGATATGTGATAAGGGTCACAAAAACAGAAAGGGCTGTAGGACTTCATGAAGGTGGGATCACTGCTAGTTGGGGTGATCCTGGTAGGTTTCATAGACTAGTAGTTCAGCAGGGCTTTTGAGGACAGGTAAGATGGGGGGGTGGATTACAAGAAGTGAAATTTTAGACAGAAAACGTAAGCAAAATGTAAGATAGTTTCCAGTTTGATAAGAGTAGAATACACAGAGGGGAAGAAAGTGGAGAAAGAGCTGGAAAGGTAGGTTGGGTTCTAATTATAGTGGATCTTTAAAAATATGGAAAGTAACATACAAAGGTAATAGATCGAGCTGAGTTGGACCTGTATTGAGTAGGCAAAATGGATCAACTCAATTTCTAAGCAGGAGAATGATTTATTGTGCTTGAGAAAGATTAATCGGGCAGTGTGGATTGGAGAGAAAACTAGAGACTACTGCAATAATCTAGGACCTCAGGGCAGTGAGTAGGAATGGAAATAAGATGTAATTTAAAAGAAAAATCAACAGAACTGTCTCCAACCTACTTTTCCTGACTTAGGCATTACTTCTCCTTAATATACTCTGGTCTAGCCAAACTAGTCCTGCTGTTCATATAAGAACTATCATCAGGGTGGCTAGGTGGCACAGTGAATAGAACACCAATCCTGGAGTCAGGAGGAACTGAGTTCAAATGTGGCCTCAGACACTTAACATTTACTAGCCATGTGCCTTTGGGCAAGTCACAACCCCAATTGCCCTGCCTTTCCCCCCCTCCAAAAAGCAAAAAAAAAAAAAAAACCCAACAAAAATTATCATCTCCCATATCCAATGCCTCTGCACTGGCTGTTCAGCATTCATGAAACGCAGTCCCTTCTTACCTCCATCCCTTAGAGGCCCTAGTTTTCTTCAAAGCTTAGCTCAGGTGCCTACATGAGGCCTTTCCTAGTTCCCTCTAGTTGCTAATGTCTCTTCACCCTTCAAATACCTTGTATTTATTTTGAATTTTTGCATGTAAATACATATGTATATATAATCCCCTATATAATAAATCCTGTTAAGTGCTGATAAGGCTAGTGAATTCTCTGTATCCCCCTGAGGATTTTTAACAAGGGAATAATGGAGCTGGGAAATTCTGCCACAGTAAAGGGGCCTAATCTCTTGGGGCTTCCAGGTTGCCCTGACAACCCTAGATACTCTACCTGTTTTGGAGATAGTGTCCATGCCCCATTGCTCTACCTTAGAGGCCTATCTCTGAAAGACCCTGGAGACAGTTGAGGAGAAAATACAAACGGTAAGCACAATATCTGTTCAGCCCATAGCAACTGTCTGCAGAAAAGATCTACCCCCAGGAAGAAGGAAGAAAGGACAGGATGCTTTCTGCAAAAATCAACAAAACAGAATTAGGAGAAAGTAGAGTCACACACCACACCTTGTTCATAATTATTACTATAATGAATTTACAAAAAAAATACAGGCAACTGTGTTAAATTATTGTACATGTCTTGGGGGCAGGGCTGGCTGTGGAGGATGGGGACCTGGCCATGGTTCCCTTGTTTAGGGGAATAAGGGAGAGGAAGGAAATGCCCTACCAACCAGGCACAGCCCTAGCTCCTCATTAAGTGGCTTTCATTGAGCAAATGAAAAGTATCAACCCTTTCCAATCCAGAGTAAGCAGGGAAGTAGGAGGATGGGGGCAGCAGTTCATTTAAGTGCTTTGCAGGGGAGATAAAGGAGCCTCCACCATCCTAACCCTGTTAAACCCCTTGCTCTGAGACTAAAGGACTTAACTCTGGACCAAGGGCAGGCACCTTAGTACCAGGATGAAAGGCTTACTTATTTAACCCTGCACTAGGGAATCCCAGCCCTAGGCAGAGAGAATGGTGAAGGAGAGGAACCAGAAATGCCTTAGCCAAGACTCTCACTGCTGTTGGTTCAATGAAAAGATGGGTAAATGGCTTAAATCTGACCAAGCAAGATCTGCTCACAGCCTTGGCCCCCTGCAACTTCCTTCCCTAGAAGTTGGTCATGCAGTCTCCCAGGTACCCTTGTTCTAAACTGGGCCCTGCAATGGGAAGGAAAATGAGGATGGCGGGGTATATGGACTTCAAGGAAAAGCAGCCCCCACAACTGTCCACAAGTAGGTGACCACAGACTACCTTGATCCTAGCTAAGCGTGGTAACCCAGAACAAACCAGATCCTTTCCCAATTCCTATGTTCCAACTCAAGAACCCCATCTACCCAGCTGAAAAGTGGAAACAGGTATGGGGGAGGAGGGGAATAGGGAATTAGCTACACCACCCACCTGGGGGGGTGCTGGGCATGCAGGGGGGTCCTAAACCTGGACCAGAAAGGGTTAAACACAACTGTCCCCCTTTCTTTTCCTTCCACCCCCTCCCATACACACCACCCATTCTCGGCACTAGAAGGTTTTTCGATGGATTGCACGGGCTCCATCTTCCTCGTACTCCTTTTTGGATACCCACATCTTCTTAAAGGTGTCCAGTGAAGCCAATATAGAGCCACTGTGGAAGAGAGAAGTCTGTCACTAGGGATTCAGAGTGGTTTGATTCCCATTCTTTCAGAAGGACTCAATCCCCTCCCCCTCATCCTATGAGGCAGAGATCCCTCTTTCCATCTCTATCTGATGATGGCTTGGTTGATTACCCCAATTGTTATCTCTGAACCTCAAGCTCCTTCACTCAGCCCATCAACCTTACCCTATCCATGTGGAGTACAGCCGTTCCTGAGGTGCTGAAATCTAGAAGGAACAAAAATTGTCAAGACAACAATCACTATCCCAATCTGTCCATCCCCTCCTACTACAGCAGTATTTCCCAGATGCAAAAACTCACTCATTTTATTAATGGAAAGACTGTGTGTAGCTATCTGATAGTTCAGAATATATGGATGTTACTGGAGAGAGAATGGCTTCAGAAGCCACTGCTCTCATTTTCTTTCCCGAAACAGGTAACGAATGATAACAAAACAGCTAACAAAATACCCACATTACCTTAATTTTTACATCTTTTGGGGCAAGTTTCTTCACTTCACTCAGTAATCGGTCACCAAAGCCTGAAAACATTAAAAAATGCCTTTTACTAGGAACCAAGCCCTCCCCTCATCCACCCTATCATGACCCTGCTGGTTCTGTTCCTTCTTCACTGTGTACTGAGGTACAGGGGTAAAAGTTAGATATTCTAGCAGGAAGGCAAAGGTCAGTTAATACCTAGCCTGATGAGAAACAGAATAAAGCACAATACTAAGGGATGTTCTGCATCAGTTCCTGGCCCTAGCTGATTTATCACAGTTATACAGAGAGTCTGAAGGCACCTTAAGGAAATGGGACTAAGCTGCAGCTCCAATAAGCAGAACAGCACAGAAGCTAGGTGTTCCAGCTACCAATGTGCTCTTAGAGGCTGATCCTCTAACCTACATAGAGTACCTTTGAAGAGTGTTGAACCTCCTGAGAGAACAATGTTGGCAAAAAGTGTTCGACGAAGGTCCATGTCTGACTTGTGGATGGCGAAGGCCAGTACCTCGTGGAGACCTTCGCTCTCATCCCCCACCAGATCGGGTTGGAACAGCAGCTCAGGGGCCCGGAACCGTGCTGGCCCAACCTTCATGACAGGTAAATGAGGTAGGTAGGAGGACCCTCAACCTTGAGGTAGGAAGGACCCCAAAAGATCCCTCAGCTTTTCCCCTGTGTCTCAGGGTACCTTCCATCCACAAGGCACAGCCCTCCTTAAGGCCCCAACCAATGCCTTCCCTGACCCCAGAGACACTTGCTTTCCCAACCCCACCTTTAAAACTTGTGACTTACATCAAGTGTACTACCATCAGGCAAGGTGTACTGCACCTTCTCTGTCTCCAGAGCCTCATCCTTTTGTGGATTGATAGACAAGTAGCAGGCTCTCTGTGGGTAAGCATGGACACAGGGGTCTTAGGCAGGATGCTATAAAGACATCACTCACCAGTTCCTTTTTCCCATTCCCACCCCCTTATAGTCTTGGGGTGGCTAGGTGGTGCAGTGAACAGAGCACCAGCCCTGGAGTCAGAGGAGAACTTGAGTTCAAATTTGGCCTCAGATACTTAATACAATACTTACTAGTTGTGTGACCTTGAACAAGTCACTTAACCCCAATTGCCCTCCAAAAAAAGCAAAAAAACAAAATCAAGGGAACCCCTCTCCCCAAACCCTTCTGTCCCCTCACTCCTTATTTCTGCTACATGGACCATTACCACTCTGTTACCTCTTTGATAGTTCGAACAACTTCAAACTCAGCTGAGGTATGAAAGTCAGCTCCTTCCTTTCTCAGAAGCAGTCGCAGGTAACGGGAGACATCACGGCCAGCAATATCCACTCGCATGATGGAATGTGGCATGGCGAAGCCCTCATAGATAGGCACTGCATGTGTTACCCCATCCCCTGAATCCAAAACCACTCCAGTTGTTCTTCCTGTTGCATACCTGTCACAAAAAACTTTCCATATGGTAATAGTGACACTAAAAATGACCAACATTTATATATAGCTTTAAGGCTTGCAAAACACTTTACATATGTTATCTCACTTGATCCCTGCAACAATCCTGTAATACAAGTGCTGTTATAATTCTTATATTACAGATGAGGAAACTGAGATAGGCAGAGGTTAAGTGACTTGGCCATGGTCACTCAGTTAATAAGTGTCTAAGGAAGGATTTATACTCAGGCCTTCTTGACTCCAAGTCCAGCACTCTATCAATTAAGCCACCAGCTGCCTCTAGGAACCTAATAAATCTTTGTTTAATTGACTTAATACATATAACCCTGAAGGGGCATATAACCAACTTTTTGAAGTTATATTTTATTTTTTTAAAGTCTGAATTTAATACCAAAACAGAAAAAAAAAGAACATCTCCATATACAAAGTAAAATAGAAAAAAGGTTCATGGATTTTTAGATTTTTAGAAATATACGGGGGTGGCTAGGTGGTACAGTAAATAGAGCACCAGCCCGAGAGTCAGGAGGACCTGAGTTCAAATCCAACCTCAGACATGTAACTCAACACTTACTAGTCAAGTGACCTTGGGCAAGTCACTTAACCCCAACTACCCCTCCAAAAAGAAAAAAAATTATAAATTCAACATTAGCATCAAAGCTGCCCTGCTTGTCTGTCTCCTTCAGTTCTCTTCAGTGATCTCTTCACCATTAGCTCTCCTCCTCTACAAAGCTCCCTCCCATCGAGAATAACCAGCAAACCAAAAACAAGCTGTTACCGATAAGCAGAGAAGCCAAATAAACCCACTCACTGATAATGCCCCAAAACGCATGTCATTCTGTGACAAACTTATTCTTAAAGGAATAATTAAAGTGTGGCTGGCTGTGGAGTAAAGTCCAATAACTGAATACCACACAATTATTGGCCTCGTAACACAGGGTCTTCTAGGCCTTAAGTCTCAGGAAGACTAAGCCTATATATTAGAATGCAGGAAGATACTCACAAGCTGAGAACAGCCTGCATAGAAATGAACAAGGCTGGCACATTGAAGGTCTCAAAGAACACCTCAGCTGCCTTCTCCCGGTTTTTACTTGGATTGAGTGGGGCCTCCGTTAGAAGAACAGGGTGCTAGAAGCAATGCAAAGTTAAAGGCTCACTCATAAGACACCAAACTACCCAGTGTATTACCATCTTATAATTCCATGTGCCACCCCAGCCTCCCCCCAAACTCACTGAATAGCTGCAGCCTGGTCTGCCCCCTTGCCAATGTTATGATCCAGTAATGTCAGTAGTTAACACTTCCAAAGACACCCTGCTCTGCATTTTTACATGCCTGACTTAGAAAATGTTGGTCTGTATCTAGTTGAGAAGGGGGAAAGATGACAACAAGTCTCATCAAAGCAACTGGGAGAAATTGGGGAAAAAAACTTAGCTAAAGAATGAAATAGAAGAAGAGGAGGGGATATAGCAAACTGAAGGATAGTGTTAACACACCTCCTCAGAAAAGGTCTGTAGCTGGTCCTTGGAGTAGACATACTGCCAGATTCGTTCCATATCATTCCAGTCCTTTACCACACCATGTTCCATGGGGTAGCGTATGGCCAGCAATCCCCTGTGCTCCTAAGGAAGAAATGCACTATACAGAACCAAGGCCCATGAGAATAAAACCTGAATGGTCTTCCCAGAAATACAAGGCTTCTTTCTTTCTCCCTAAACTGTACCCTGTCTCTCAATAAAATCATCATCAAGCTATGGCTTATTTAATGTCTCAATGCACTCAGGCCCAGCACAATGCTTTTCATATATTAAGTACTTAATAAATAATATATTTGCTGAATGGAGGAAAGAAATAGCAGATAGAGAATGGAATGGCCGAGTGACATGTAAAGTAATTTCTAAAAGACAAAAATCTATATTCTCCAGGATGGCCTCCATCACCCTTATTTTGCAGGTGGAAATAAGAATAGAAGGGTACACTGCACAATGAGTGAAGTGATGAAGCAAGTGATGAAGCTCTGGAACCCAGAGCTCTACCCATAAAATAATGGTCAATGTCTGGATACAGTCTAGTGCTCTAAACTACCAACCACTGCTATTTAGATGTGATGACCCCAAACCACAGAAATGACAGGGTCAAAGGATTTTACCTCTGCTTTGGGACCAATGAAGAGATCCCCTTCCAGGGCCCCAGCCATCACACGTATATGCTTTGGACGCCCAACACTGTAAGGACAAATGTGTTAGGACATGGGGGTTGGGAGATGGAACGGAAGGCTATAAAGCTTTGACAATGCAGTCCCTTCCAGGGAAATCAAGACCCAGCACTAAAGGTCTAGAGCAGGGGTCAGAAATGCCTTTGGCAGTCTGGTAAAGCCTACAGACCCCTTAGAATAGTTTATTGCCTACGTTTATAATTTGAGAAAATGCTAAATTTCACTTAATGTGAAACATGTAATTTTTTTACCCATCCAAGTTTACTCCCCTGAAATTTATCCATAGACTCCTTGGAGGTCCTTGGGCCTCCAATTAAGAAACTCTAGTCTAGATAATGACAATCCCACATGGGGAAGAGGGTGTAAAGAAGAAGTTAGAACACTGCTCTATAAGAATTCAGGTCTATAATGGAAAGTTTGGAAGTTCAAGGAAAGATAAGGCCAATCACAATTCATTTCAGATCCTTTCTGTGATCTCTTTCCTATCTTTCCCCAAAAGTCAGAGATACTCAGTGAACAGGAATCCCAGCCCTTCAACTTCGGCCTGGGCCCTGGCAGCAAGTCAGCCTTCTGCAGGCACAATGACTCAGCCCATGCAGCATGTATTGGAGGCTATAAACTAAGGGAGTATAGAGTGCCAGGAAGTAGAATCTAAAAATTACAGGACATGCTCATCTCATGAACCCTTCCCTCATGCAACTGTCTTTGTTACATCCCACTGCCACACCCAGGAATAAGAACTTAAGATCTGACATATTACCACCTGAAAAAAGATCCAGGTTCTCCCTATATCAGCACCAGCCAGGGTTCAAAAGGAAGGGCTGAAAATACATTAGATCCACTATATTGGTCTTAAAACCCTGTTGCTGATTCTTATAGAAACAAGTTACCTTACCACCCTAGAGGCCCTGTGAAAGAGCGACTGCACAGACATGCAAGAAGACAGCAAACAAAAGAAAGTGAAGAAGGGTTTGGGGGACATGTTGAGTGACACTTACTAGTTTGGAAAACAGTATTTAGGAATCTGGTCTCCAGCAAAGCCAGCCTTGATCGCTCCAGAACCCTGGAAGAAAAACAATGCTCGGCTCTAGACAATCACAGCACCCTAAAATATAAGAGGGATTTAAACACAGAAGTCTAGCTAAAAAACCAGGAAGAGGAGAATAAAAAAGAGGCAGCAACGCTACTTCTGGCCCATAAAAACCAAACTCCTAACCCTGTTCCAGGAACAAGTAACCTATAGAACAAATTCTCTCTCTCTGTCCCCCTCCTCCAAACAGGAACAAGAAACACTCATGCAATCATAGATCCAGAGCTGGACTCCAATCCCCCCGCCCCATTTTTCTGATGGAAGAAACCAAGGCCTAAGGAGGTGAAGTGATTTGTCCAAAGTCACAGAGTTGGTATTCGAGGTTGGATTTTTTGAACCCTTGACTCCAGAACCAGTGCTCCTCCCAAGAGATCATACTTCCCCCAAGAGATCACAGGTGGGCAAGGACAACAGACAGGGTTTCCCCAGGCCAGATAATTAGATAAGTTAGGAGAACAGGCATCATTACTCAATTGACTTCCACCCAGGAGAGCACAATGAAGAGTATAAAATAACACTGTTTTTTTATCCAGACCTATTACTTCCCTAGTACGGGGAACCACAGGTCCTGGTCAGGAAATGCTTTCTATCAATGCAGGGCATCTGCTCTGCAGACTCTTAGTGTGTTGCCTGGGGAGATGGAAGGTTAAAAGATTCAATCAATATGTCTGAGACAATACTTGAACCTGGGTCTTGCTCTTCCACATGACACTGTCCCTCAGCTCATGACCATAAAGTACATAGGTCTATAAATCAATCTCAAGACAACTTCATCAATACCATTAGGGGGTTGGTCTAAGATGCCTCCTGAATTCCCTTCCAATTCTAAATCTATGAAGCTGGGAGACAATAAGTCTCGTCTAGGTCAAAGCTCCAGATTGGAAAACAGAGCTTCTGAATCCATGTACTTGTGACCTAAAGAGTCATCTTCTACCAAGAAATGGCCTGGTCCTTCTTATCCTCTGCTCAAAGGCTTGCCAAGAGCAAGAACCATGATACCTAACTTCAAGTCTTTTACTAAGCAATGTCAATGGTGCCCCATGATAGCCCACATCCATCAAATCAATCACCAAGCATTTATTAAATGCCTATTG
The DNA here is from genome assembly GCA_011680675.1 of Gymnobelideus leadbeateri. Taxonomy (NCBI): domain Eukaryota; kingdom Metazoa; phylum Chordata; class Mammalia; order Diprotodontia; family Petauridae; genus Gymnobelideus; species Gymnobelideus leadbeateri. Next base: position 55,844 of record WOXC01009041.1, read on the forward strand.
TATCCCAGATACTATGCTGGAGACATGAGTAAAGTGCTAGAAGAGCCAGGCTCAGGTCTTCACCTGACCCCAAAAGAAGTGATCACTTGGGGAAACAGCTTTCAGAGCAGAGAAGTGAGTCTCTACAAAGAATAGGCTAAATTCCTAATCAGTACAGAAATACCAGGAAAAAAAGTCAAGAGTTCCATTGAACCACTGAGGACCGTCATGGTGGAGTTAAAATATCTAGTAATGGAATCACAGATTTAAAGCTAGAAAAGCCCTTGGATGCCATCAAGTCTAGCCCCATCCTTTTACAGATGTGGAAACTGAGGCCTATGGAGACTGAGTACAACACACAGGGAGTATGTGGCAGCGGGGAATCAAAACTGAGTCCTCTGACTTCAAATCTAGCACTTTCTCTAAGTCACAGAGCCATCAGTGCTGTGGATGAAATTTAATCTTGATTTTGGTTCAATGCATGGAGAGCCCCATTCTGAGCAGTTCAGCCACAGGGCTATCAGAGGACCTAAGTAAGCCAGGCCAAAATCTCTTCCTGCTGAAGCTTCAAATCAAGTCATACTCTAATTTGTTCAGAAGGCCTGGGATGGATGACCCTGAACATAGTTTAATGATTAATGTATCCATAGCTTTCTTACCCAGGGATACAAAGGCAGGAGGAAGGCTAGAGTTCTCCAAGGGGCATTCAAACATTTGATCACTATGCTCATGGAAGGATAATTTGTATCTTCTCAAAGGAAGCACAACTACAGCCCACTGGCCTCCTGGTAATTGGTTTGGCCTGCTTTTAGAAGTTATTTCAACCCCCTATCACCAGCTGCTACAGACCAAGAATGAGTAGAGAGTACAGTAAGCAGTGGAGTCAAATGCACAAAGACCCCCTGACTGTCAGACATGTTGAACTATCAGTAAAACTGGATCATCTAGTCCAATTTCCTCACTTTCCAAAGGAGGACAGAGGTTGAAAGAGCCGAAGTAGCTTGTCTGAAATAACACAGGTGGCAAACTAGTTAGGATTCCAACCTCCCTGTCCTTTGGCTCCACAGCTAGTTCTCTCTCTGCTGCACTAAGAATTAAGCAGCCTGTGCTCTAAGATAGGACCAACGGATGATGGATCTAGAGCTGCAAAAGACCTTGGAAGTCATCTGATCCAACACCTTTCATTTTGCTCATGAGGGCACTGAAGTCTAGAGGAGGGGCAATGACTTGCCCAAGGTCACACAGTAAGGGGTTGTACTGATTCAAACCCAAGACCTCAGAACACAGAGCCGGTGCTACTCTACCTGTTTTCCCCAATTTTTAGCCAGGGGAATGATGTAATTTAGCCTCTTCTATTGCCCCCCCCCCCCCCGACCCCTCCACATGCATGCAGTTGGGGGTGGAGGTGCATCCCACGGACGCAAACTGGCCGCTGCTGGAGGAGGGGACAGGGAGACAGGATCCTGCCCAGAGCTGGGCAGCGTCCCTGGAGGTGAGGGGGCGGCCGGGGAGAATGCCGGCCATAGAATCTGCGCGTGCGCCCCGCCGGAGCTGTCACATTGCCCCGGCCAGGGGGAGACCAGGAAGGGTGGGCTGGGGAGTGGACAGCACCGGGGCAGGGGGCGCAGCTGGGAGGGGCGGGGCGGGCCGCGCTCGGAGTCGGGACTCCCTCCAGAGCGCCGGCCCCGCCCTTGTGCCGCCTGCCCTGGGGGGGGCGGGACGCGCTCCCCCGGCCGCCCGCCCGTCCTCGCGTCCCCGCGCCCGCCAGCCCGTCCTCGCGCCCGCCCCGAGTCTCACATTGTCGATCACCACGGGCTGGTTAGCGATGATGTCGTAGGACTCCATGGCCAGGCCGGCCCAGGCTGGCTGGCTGGAGCGTGAAAAACGATGGACCGACAAGCGGGCTGGGCAGCGGCGGAGGAGGCAGCGGCGGCAGCGGCTTCCAGATAGGGCGCCGCCCCCCCCCCCCCTCCCCGCTTCGCCTCCCACCAGCGCAGCCTACCCTGAGCGCCCAGCCTAGGCCCCGGTTCGGGTCGCGTAGCCAATCACCGTTCCGACCTGGCTGAATGACGAGTTAGAGTCACTTAGTCGGGAAGGGGGCGGGACCACTGGGTGACAGCAAACCAATCGAATTGGGTTTTCGGAAGAGGGCGTTGCCCTTTCATGGTAGATTGCGCGGCGCCGGGGATGATGTCATGGCTCAGACCTTAAAGCGAACCAAAGCTAGCCCCGGCTCCAGAGATGGGGTACGGGTCGCCCAGGTGTTGTCTGCCATGCATCACTTCAAGGCGAAAAAGCAGCTGATCGCTCTTTACCGATAAAGGAGGAAACTGAATAAGGAAAAAAAAACCTTAGGAAAGATCTGAGCAGCACTCCTCTCCAATCACTGCCATCCTCAGGTTTCCTGCCTGCTGTGCCGACCGAGTGTAGGGACGGGGTAAGAGCCGCTGGTTGTAGATCCAGAGGACCTTGATTTCGGCCTCACACCTGCTACTTAGCAAGCAATTTAGTATACTTGAGCAAACAGCTGTAAGCTTTGTGTGCAGGCACACTCTATGGACTTGTTTTCTCCTCTGTGTAAATAGAGGGCAGGGACTAAGATGACCCTAAAGCCCCTTCTTACTCTAGAGTCTCCCAAGGAATATTCCAGCTCTTTTTGCTCTCAGAATTCCTTACTTCTGTGATGACCTTTGGCAGGACTTTGGTCTCTGAAAGGCTGAGACCACTGGGAGGAAACGTGGAACCCTAGGACAGTACCACTGGCTTGAGGTGTCATGAGAAGGAGTTGACCAGAAAGTAGTTATTAGGACAGTTTGGCAGAAACTAGGTATAGACCCACAGCTCACACCATATATCAAGATAAATTCCAAATGGTTAATAAAAATAGATAACATATACTGCTTTAATGTTTGCAAAATGCAATTATTATTTCATTATCACAACAATCCTGTGAAATAGGTGCTATTGTTTCCCACATTTTACAGATGAGGAAACCCAGACTTGCCCAACATCACGAAGCTAGTAAGTGTCTGAGGCTGGATTTGAATTTCATTCTTGTTGGCTTCAAGTTCAGCATTCTATTCATTATGCCACATAGCTTCCTATTGACATATATATATATATGTATGTATGGGGGAACATACATAAAAGGATGATGTTTATGACATAAACAGATGAGAACAAAAAAAAAACCAGTTACTTTTATTTATAGATAGTAGAAGAGTTTATGATCAAAGCTTAGAGAGGATCACACAAGATGAAATGGACAGTTTTGATTTCATGGAAGTTTTTGCATAAACATAAGGAATACAGCTAAAATTAGAAAATCTTTATGGAGAGTTTCTCTGATAAACTCTCATTTCCAAGATATATAAAAAATGGATTCACATTTCTAGATTAAGAGCCATTCCTCAATTGATAAATGATCAAAGAATATGAACAGGCTGTCCTCAAGGGAAGAAATCCAAGCTATCAATAGCCATGTGTGGGGAAAAAAATGCTCCAAATCACTGATAATGATAAAAATGCAAAGTAAAGCAGCTCTCAGGTTCCATCTTACACCCATCAGATTGTCAAAGTTTGCAAAAAAAAAAAAAAAAAAAAGAAAGAAAAAATGACAAATGGTGAAGAGACTTCAAGAGAGTAGGCACATTAATTCATGGTTTTAGAACTACAAATTGGTCTGGCTATGCTGAAAGGCAATTTGGAGCTATGTCAAAGAGTCACTAAACTGTATATCCCTTTGACCCAACAATGCTTTACTATTAGGTCTATCCCCCCAAAGAAATCAAAGAAAGAGTAAAATGACCTATATATTTATAGCAGCTCCTTTTGGAGAAGGAAAGAACTGGAAACTAAGGTCATGCCCATCAGTTGGAGAATAGGGGAATAAATTATAATATGTAGATGTAATAGAATACTATTGTGCCATAAGAAGAAAGGAATAGTTTCAATGAAGCTTGGGAAGATTTGTGTGAAGTAAAAATACAGAGAATCATTTACACAATAATAACACTAAAAATAAACAACTTTGGAAGATTTAAGAACTCTGATCAGCTCAGTGACCAACCACAATTCCAGAGGAGCCATGATGAAGCATACTAGCCACCTCTTGAAGGAGAGGGATATATTCAGGGTACAGAATGAGACATAGAATTTTTGGACATGGCCTTTGTGGGAATTTGTTTTTCTTAGCTACACATATATGTCGCAAGGGATTTTTTGTCTATTTGTTTTTTGATGGTGGGGAGCAGAAGAGAAAATTAATTTTTCTTAATTAAAAATGTAATTTAAAAAGAATTCATTATTAATATTTAGAGCTGGAAGGGACCTTAGAGACTATTTGGAGCAATCCTCTGATTTAACATACTGAGACATGGAGACCCCCAGAGGTGAAGTACATTGCCCACAGTTGCCAAGCTAATTCGTTACAAAGCCAGGATCAAGGAATCATAGGATATAAGAAAGCTCATTTGGTCCAACTTTATAGATGGGGAAATGCAGGCTTAGAAAACTGAAATGATTTACTTAAGGTAACAGTTTGATTCAAGTTGCATTTATTACAGATTTACTATGCATTAGTTTATGAAACTTTATGACATGACATGATGGATAGAAAGCCAGCCTTGGAATCAGCAAGATCCAGGTAGAAGTCCTACTACAGACACATCCTGGGCTCTGGGACCCTGGGCTTCCTCTTGCCCCAGACTTCTCATGATTCCCGCACCTACATCTGCCTAGACAACCTCTCCACCTGGATGTCCTGCCAACTTTAAAATGAAATGTCTAAAACCTGTCTAATGTTAGAAACTGCTGCTGGACACAGAAGGGTTGCTGGCACTGTACCCTCTTTAGTCCTGCAGGAAACTGAACCCTGATGAGAGGGGTTAGGGACTTCTCACACTATTTGGCTCATTATAACCTCACTCTGGCACCTCAGGGACAATTTAGTCAAAATTTGGGTTTTGGCTCCTATCTAGAGTCTCCCTAAATGGTCGAGAAGAAAAGTGCTCAATGTAATTATGAATCAGATATGGGACAAGTATATATTTATTACACACAGAAGAAATGCTAACATAAACCTTTCACAAGCATACATTGGCAAAAAGTCCTAAAACGTGATTTAATAGCAAAATATTTGTAAAGAGCTTAGTACAGTGTCTGACACATAATAGGCATTATATAAATGCTTATTCCCTCCTTGCCCTGCCCCTTTCTCTTACTGTTATAGTCTCCCAGGAGGTTGAGATTTTAACGTTATCTTAACAAAAAGCACTTTATGGAATTTCTGCATAAGCACTGTTATATTTCACCTTAGCTCTTCACTGTTCCCTTGAAGTCCATGCCTGCTGGTAAGTGAGGGCAGGGTTTGAGTCTCTCATCTTCTTTGCCATCAGTCATCCCCTCATGAGGGAGCTAGGACCTCTAGAACTCCATGCATGTTGAAATCCATGTTTAGTCACCGACTCAGTAAAAGAAGCAAAGGCTCCCTGGGGTTTATGCTCAAGGGTTACCTAGTGCCCATGTTTTAGCTGCCATGTATGAACAGTTACATGTACCCTGAGTGGAGGAATGGGCATTATGAATTCATGAGCAGTCTAATGAAAGCCCTATTTGTTACTTAGAAGAGTAGAAGAAAGCACCAGGGGCCAATTAACTTTTTTTTTTTTTGAGGTCCACTGAATTATTGACTCTTCCTGCTCAGTAGCCAATAAGGGACGGTCATCATCTCCAGAGTGCTCATGGGCTTCCCCCAAATCCTACTCCCATTCTACTAAATTCATAATTTCTTTTGGTGGTACCACAACCTTAATAATATGTTAACTTTCTCATTCCTCATATCCATCAGTTGCCAAATCCTGTCATTTATATTACCACAATAATAATAGCTGACATATAGATAGAGTTCACTGTGTGCCAGGCACTGTACTAAATGGTTTACAGTTTTTCTGATTTGATACTCACAATTTAATTCCTGGGAGTTAGGTGCTATTATTATCCCCATTTTACAGATGAAGAAACTGAGGTAGGCAAAGGTAAGTGTCCTTGCCCAGGGTCACACAGCTAATAAATATCTGAGGCCAGATTTGAACTCAGGTCTTCCTGACTCTAGACCTGGAGCTCTATTCACTGTGTCACCTAGCTGCCACAAAATATTTTGTTTTTAGTTGATCCTCAATCTTCTCACTGCCTTAGTCAAGGTCCTCATTATCACCATCATAGACTTTTGAAAAAACTCCCAAGAGATGTTTTTGCCTTTTTTCCTCCCCTCTTCAAACCATCCTTCATACCTGTAGAGCAGGAGCAATTTCCTAAGGCCCTACCCCATGGTGTCTACTGTAGTTTTTCCTTAAAAGGTATTGAAATATTCCCTAAGACTTCATTGGCTGAAAGAACCATTTATAGGCTCATAAGCCATTAACTTAATTCCCTGGTTCCCTAAGTATAAAAACCATGAAAAGAGTAGTCAGTCAACTGGTTCCTTCCTTAACCTTCTGACTATAAAACATTATGGGCAACACAGTGGCAGAGAAGCAGAACCCAAGCCAATCAAGGCTGTATCTTTTTCTGAATATTCTTTTTTTCCCCTCTGAATATCTTTTCCTTTGCTCTGGCAAGGTCAGCCTTTTTTTTTTTTTCTCAGCTGTTGAATAACCTGTGAGTGTCTCGTTTCAATCTTGAACCTAAGCTACCAATTTGTGTGAGTCAGACCTGGTCTATTAGAATATTCTTGCCAGACCATTTTTCCTTCCATATGAATCTTACATCATACCTCTATCCAAGTTTAAATTCCTTAGTCTGGATTCAGAGTCCTTCGTAGTATATGGTCACCCACCCTTTCCAGGACTATCTCTTACTTATCCCTTCTATATCCTCTCTACTTTTGCCTAGTATCATATTTTCATAAGAGAATGGAGTAAATGGAGTTTGAATGGAGTAAAGACAAATCACCTGAAAGTTTTAGGTCTCTGTTTCCTCATCTGCAAAATAAGGATGATTGGACTATATGACCTCCAATTTTCCTTCCAGTTGTATTTCTATGATCTTATACTCATGAAATGGACCATAAGTTGGGCCCGAGTTTGAACAAGAAGAAAGTGGCTTGGATTGTCTTTGGGAAGTTGAACAGTACTTTTAAGGAAGCCAAGCTTCTCCTGGAAACAAAGTTCCATCTTTTTAAACAAGATTCTTCAGATGATGCATATGTTTGTGAGTCATAGAAATACCAATGAAGGGGCGGCTAGGTGGCGCAGTGAGTAGAGCGTTGGCCCTGGAGTCAGAAGGACCTGAGTTCGGATGCGACCTCAGACACTTAACGCACACACAAACAAAACCTAGCCATGTGACCTTGGGCAAGTTACTTTTAACCCCAATTGCCCTCCAAAAAGCAAAAAAAAAAAAAAAAGAAATACCAATGAGTATCCAAAGAACACCATAGTCTGGTCAGAATACCACAGTCTCCAAAGAATTAAAATTGAGGGTTACCAGAAGGTCAGTGGAGAGGAATAGAATAGATAGCTGCCACATATTACTGGTAAAAAAAATTGCCCAGGAAAAGCATCATAAAGCATATCATCAGAGAGTTTTATGACCAGGAAGATTAAGGGATTACAAATAGATAGCTGTATGCTCCATTGGTATTTATACAATATCCAAACATACAAACCCCCAGCACATTTTTTTAGACCTATAAATTTAGAAGAGGACACTGACAAGAATCACTTAGGATTAGGGGCCTACAAAAATATTTGTAAGGATGGAGTTAAAATTATCTCATACCATTTTAGCTCTGATATCCTAACTAGGTGAGATCATGCTCAATCAATTAATCAAAAGACCTTAGTATGAAAAGTCCTTCAAGTTATAATGCCTTTGCACAAGAACATATAGACTAAAGAACCTTGGCCATACCCTAAGATCATATATAAATTATCAATTAAGTTGATAAGTGAAGACATTTCAGAAATTGCTGGAGTGTGAAGCCCTATCTGAACCCCCTAAGAAGGAACCAGCTGGGTGAGTGTGAAAATCTGACTTTGGTCTTGGTCAAGTCTTTTTTTTCCCTGCTCCCCCTTTGGTCAGAGAAGGACCTTGCCAGCCTTGTAGAGTCCAAAAGAGCTTAACCTTTCCCTCTTCTCATTGGTATCCCACCATCACATTCTTGGACAGCACCAGCTAGCTACCCACTTCCCATCTTCCCACTAATGTCTTAAACAGTGTTCCTGGATCAGCTGGGACAACGTGTCATCAAAAACCAAGGACAGACTGGACAAATGGCTTTAAAAGATACTGTTGAGGTTTAGGAGTACCAGGACCCCAAAACAGCGATGTGCAAGTCCTACCTCAATGAATTCAACCCGAGCTTGCTTCCAGCCAAAACCAAGGTTTATTAGAGCACAGATAAAAGGTGGGCGTGGTTCTAAAAATCCACCACATTGGCCACGCTCTTAAGGAATCTAACCATTTGTGTCACTAATGTAAGCTGACCAGATTGATTCTAAGCACTTTCATTGAAGCAAGATGGATCTTTTATACAGAAGACTGTGGGAACAGAGAAGGGGTGCAGATGATGATGAAAGAGCAGTTACTTAACTGGGAAGGACAGATTGCCCCAGGTGAATGCCAGGGACCTGAGCCACATGGGAAAGTCCAGGGTCTTTTCCATTTTGGGGTCCAGATCCCTAAAACATGGTCTTTTCCTTTTGGGGGTTCAGATCCCATCCCCATCAAGACTACACCATGCTTAAGAGGAACTCCTTGAGCACCCTACAAATAGGAGAAAAGGTCTTAGCCACTAGTTGCTATTGTAATGGACAATTGAGGCAGATACAGGACGGCAAGCCAATTAATATTTTTAGGAGTGCTTTTATTTAGCCGGCGACTGTCTCCCAAAAGGGAAGGCAGCCGCAAGCAGTCTGTCCAGAAAGCTTTTATACAGTAAAAAGTACTTCCTGAAACAAACAGTGGTCAGCAAGGCAACTGTTGCTACACGGGGATGTAAACTAAGAGGGGGGGGGCTTGCAAGCTAAAGGGGGCAGATCTTTGTTTTAGTTACATCTTGGTTACAGGGCAGGTGCAGGATGAGGTTTCACAATGGGGCCCCCTGAGGGGCCTCGTGAGAGGCCTTGTGTTCAAGCTAGCACTATGGGAACCTAACTGACACTTCACTATTAGTTATCCCTTTGCCCTGAGCGCTCTCCAGGCTTGAACTCACTCTCCCTGGGACTCTAAATGTACTGGAGGGAGACTGTTTTGTACCAAATGTTCTTATTGTACCAACCTAGTACCTACGCCTTTCTTAAAAAGCTGCTTGAGTGGACTAATTCAGCAGTTAACAACTGATATTTTTGGGGGGAAGATATTCCATCAAAACAAGGACTTGGGTTGGTTTGTTTGTGTTTTTAACTTTTTTTATCCCCAGTGTTAGCACAGTGCCTGCTACATAGTAGGTTCATAATAAATGCTTGTTGACTTACTGGTGGGGCCTTGAGTCAATGTCATGAGAGAAAGTTGACCCTTACCTCTCAAGGGTATATCTAAAACCCTGAAGATGTAAACAGCTTAGCTTTGTGGTAATTATAATTGCCCAATCTTCAAGAAAAGTCACTGAGGCAGAGAGCTCTAAGACAATGGCACTTTATTAAAGGGTCCATGGTCCCTTCTAATGAAGGAGACTTCAGATCTTCCTCATGATCTGAGATACCCCATTCTTCCAGGGCCTTATTTTAAAAAGGCTCGATACCAGATTTGATACTTGAACACTTTAGAGTGGCTACACAAAATATAGAATCCCATTGTTTGATAGACCTTGCTTCGAGGGACAAAAAAGACGTATCAACTGAAAAATGGCATATCAGCAGGAAGGAAGGGTCTTGGGTTGAGCGAAGCATGGGTCATCTCCACTGACCAATGGGTTGTAAGATGGTGTAGCAGCAAGCACCCCAGCATCCCCAGAGTGTCTGCCAACACAGGTTCTTAGATCTGCTGTGCTGAAGGAAAGCATCTCAAAATGAGTTAACAATCTTTGCTTTAATCAATCAAACATATCATTTACCTAGTTCAGGGGGAAAAGTCAACACCCCGAACTTCAGAGAAAACAGAGGTTACAAGCAGACAAAAATACAGACAGAGAAACAGATCAGCAGACAGGCTTCCAACTGTCTTGACTAATACAACCATACCTAGTCAGTTACCAGAGAGGGAAGCATCAACATCTGGGTTTTCAAAGCCGGGTCGTGGGGGTGGGGAAGGCTCTCAATGGCTTTCCAGAGTCTCATCTGGTCAAATCACACAACACTTCTCAAAGTTAGCCCCAAAGCAAAGCCTCACATCAGGGTTTATATAGCTTTCTCCTGGCTCAGAAAATAGCACAATGCTCTTGACCCACTGCCCAATCACAGAGCACCAAGGTGTGGGCATTCCTGAGAACCAAGCCTCCTGCCACAGGCTCCAGATGTATTTAAGCCTATCAAAGGGCCTAGGGGCAGGGAAGATCTTAAATTCCCATTCCCATAACAGATGGTCACCTGCTCATATTTGGCAAGAGAGAGTGGACCAGAGGTTCCAAAATAAGTTGGGGGACTTCTGTGTCCAGAGTCACCTCTGCCACACTGGGCATGGTCACCATAACAAGGAAAAACAAGACCAGAGGGCCTCTTGGTAGCTTCCTATGATTAAACAAGTAGGCTTGCAAACTGCAGTTCACAGCTCTGGGACCCAATACACAGACCTTATAATCACTACCCCTATGGAATCATATCAAACTGATTAATATTAATTGGAATAGAGTACAGGTCCAAATGAATCACGTCTCTCTGCTCGGAGGTGTGTGGCTAAATAGCAATTTGTGTGAAAAGACTGGTGGGGGGTGGGGGTGGTTACTACACTGCAAACTTCATATAAGTACCAGTGTGATAGGACAGTCAAAAATATTAATGTAAATTTAGAGTGCCTTAAGAGAGGCAAAGGAGTCCCTAGACATGAGGATATATGCTTGTAATCTGTTCCATGGGGGAGGATGAGGTCAATAATTACTTGAGCTTGGGATTTCTGAGTCAGTTGGGTATTGATACTGAGTCTGCCACCAATATGGTGGGGCCAGAGCAGCAGGGTACCACTGAGTTGCCTAAGGAAGGGCAAACCTTAGAGCAGGTCAAAGCATCTGTGCTGATCATAGGTCTGGACCCACAAGTGAGTGACTACTTCCAATGTAGATCCAGTCAAGAGAGAGGGACTGAGACACCACCATCTTTGTGTTCAGGACTAGGGAGACAATGGTTCTGCTACACTGACTTGGTTAGATGGCATCTGAAATATCGTCCTGAGTATTTGAAAGATGGAGAGCATCCAAAGGAGGACAGATTAGCAAGGGGTCTCAGGTTCATATTGTAGGAGGAGCTTTTGAAGGCTTGACCTGCAAAAAGAGAAAACTTAAGTTGGACATGCTAATGGTTTTTAAGTATTTGAATAGCTGTTACAACAAAGAGAGATTATACTTGTTATATCTGGCCCTCAGAGGGCAGAAATAGGAGTACTGGGAGGAAGTTGCAAAGAGATAATTTTAGCCTTGATATAAAGAAAGTCTTCCTTAACAATTAGAGCTATCTAAAAGTGGAAGGGTCTTCCTCAGTAGATGGTGGGTTTTCTCCTATTAGAAGTCTTCAAACAAAAGATAGACAGGTTCTTGTCAGGTATCCAGGGGGATTAAAGGGTGAAATCAAGACCAACGTGGAATCATTTTTACTCATCAGCTCAGTTCACCTATACAGAGCCCAGGATCTCTCCTTCCTAATGGTTATAGGCCCAGATTATAGCCTCAAGTTAGACATGGCCATTTAGACCTCTTCAATGAGCAAAGAGGCATTCTGGTAATATGGAGGACTACCAGGCTTTACCACTGGGCCTGCTACCAGGCCCAAAGAACCATCAAGCCATTTTTCCAGTCATGGTGCCTATGGGCATTGCCATCAGTGCTATTGCTGAACTCTAAGGCCCATCAGGTCTTTTATCCACCCTACAACTGATTTCTCCTATGTGTTGTTTCCCTTCACTAGAATGTGAGCTCTTTGAGGGCAGGGACTTTCTTGCTTTCTATTTGCATTCCCAGAACTTCTAACTTTGCTTGGAATACACTAAGTGCTTAATAAATACTTTTTCATTCCATGATATAGAGAGCATTTTTGTTCAAATATAGGTTGGACCAGATGACCTCTGAGGTCCTGTCTAATTAAGGAGGTTCAGAATTCGAATAAATGAAATGCTTGGCACTCCAAGAAAGACCCAAGGCAATTTCTTTAGAATATTTATTCAGAATATATGTATATATAGGCAAGTGAGAAAGAAACCGGAGATAATAGGGTAAGAGGCTTAAAGATAGCAGAATAAGAGCAACTATGATTAATAGTGGATATATATATTTACATATTTACTAGCATGACCGTTGTGGGGAAGCACCAACACCTGACCACACAAGCTGGGGAATTCCAGGTACAGCCATCAGGGTCCCGACGGGAGGGTCCCAGGCAGAGCGTCCTCTCCATGGGTGAGATTCCAATTTGGGGTCTGAATCTTACAGTTTAAGTAGTGCTGAGAACAAAGAAGGCATACTGCCAGGTGTTTTTAGCAAGCATCAGTATCTTGTGTGAGGCCGGGGAGGGAGGCCAGTCCCTCCAAGGCTCCCCAAAGAGCCATGTTTCCTTGGAGTGGCTAGTTCCAGGAGTTGGGCAGTTATCATATCTCTTCTCAAGGACCTGGCCAGGGTCCCAGGAGAGGAGCAGCCCTCAAGTTCTCAGGATCCCTGTTCCCAAATAGCTCAGGGTAATAGAAAGGTCATATTGAGTTGGGGCCTTGGTATATATAATCTTATTCCTCACAGAGGGGCTTACCTTGTCCCTACAGGGCCCTTCCAGCTCTGAGAAGCAGTGATTCATAGGGGCTTTAAAACATGAATGTTTCTAGTAGTATTGGAAGAAAATGTGGATTTTATGGCATTCAGGGCTGTCCTATGCAGCTGGAAAGGCCCCTTGGGGATTTCTCTGGCCCTTCTCATTAGGTGTCTGGGAACTAGGGCCTTGGTTTCTATTCTTGTCTTGGCCCTTGATCTCTTCTGATTTTGGAGAGTTTCTGTATCTCTTTGCTTCAATGAATTCCATGTATAAAGAATCAGGGGGTTACTCTGGCCCTAGACATTGACTATGATGATCCCAAAGTGGAGATTTCTTGACTTCAGCCTTTTTCCGAGTCAAGGAACCATCAATTCCCATTTCTTCAATGCTAGAGGAAACACAACACGGTTTCCTTGACTGATCCTTGGAGTGAGGAAGACTAAATTCAAGTCTGCCTCTGCCACATACTGGCTGATGGAAAGAGCCCCCGATTTGTAGTTGATGATCTCTTCTTTCCTTCCTACTTATACCTGTATGATCATGGGTGAATCACATCTGTTCTCTGTGCTTCTGTGCCCAATGTGTAAAATGAGGAGGTTGAAATGGATGAGCCCTAACCCTTCCAGATCTAACATTCGGTGAATAACAATTGAGATGGGAAGATACATGATAGAATGCATTCTTCCCCAGGAGCTAAGCCAACCTCTTGGCTATTGGCTCTCAACTCTGGGTCCTCTTTGCTATTTTTGCCTGGGTCTTGGAGGCCTACACGTAGAGAAAGGATAAATATCATCTCAAGTAATGTTCCCTAAACATAGAATTTCTTTTTTTAATTTAAAAAAATTTTTATTGCTGCCTTTTAAAAAATATCACTCACACAAAACATCTCTCCCACCTTCCAACCCTTCCTTATAACAAAGAAAAACAGTTAAGTAAATGAAACTGATATATTGACTATTAAATTAATTAAACCGCTATTAAGAGGAAGACAACATTTCTTCATCAGTTTTTTAGAATCAAATTTAGTTACTCTCTTACTCTGAAGTCTGATTTCTTTTTGTGTTTTCCTTTTCATGAATACATACTTGTACATATATACATATATGTGTGTATGTATGTATGATATATATATATATATATATTCTACTTTCTTCACTCTTCATAAATTCATTCAGGTCTTCCCAAGTGCCCCTGAATTTTTTAGTTTATCATTTTTTTAGAACACAAAAATCATCCATTACATTCACACATCAGTTTGTTCCATCATGTCCCTTGCTATGGGCACCTACTTTGTCTCCAGTTTTTTTTTGCTACTCCATAAAGTATGTCTATAGATAGTTGAGCATATATTGGCCTTTTTTTCCTTCTATCTCTGACCTCAGTTGTTTATATGCATTCTGTGTGGATGGCTGGGTCATAGTGTCTGAACAGTTTAATTACTTTTCTTGAAAATTTTTAAATTATTGAAATGGTTGGACCAGTTCACAGCTCCACCAATAGTATAGTAGTGTGCCTATCCCACAGCCCATTCAACATTGTCTCTTTGTTTTTCATCATCATTGCTACTTTGATGGGTGTGAAGAGAAACTTGAGTTATTTTCAATTGCGTTTCTCTTATTGGTGATTTTCAGCAGTCTTTTATATGGTTATTGATTCCATTTGTTAGGTATATAGATATAAATATTTCCCCTTTACATATTAGGAAATATTTCTAGGTTATATCTTTTTATCATTTCTCTACATAGCAATTTTTTTCAGATATTTTATTTAAACTATTTATTTCCAAAAATAGTTTCTCTTCTAGCTGTTTTGCTTGTGCAAGTGCCTTTTGATTTTATGTAATACAAATTCTCTGTTTTACATCTTATGAGAACACCTCTATCCCTTGTTTAGTTAATAATTCTTCTTGTAGCCATAATTGTGAAAAGTACTGCCTTCCATTCTCCTCTGATTTTTTAAAAATGATATTCACTACATATTTAGGTCAAGTATCCATTTAGAACTTTTGGAATGTGGTATAAATGCTGATCTAAGTCTATTTTCTACCAAATAGATTTCCAGTTTTCCTACTATTTTCCCACACATAACATTTATTTTTAAAATGTAATTAGTTTTTTTAATTAAATATGCATTTTCTCCTTCCCACCTTTCCCACCCAAATGAAAAAGAAAGAGAAACAAAACCCTTGTAATAAATATGCATAGCCAAACAAAAGCAATCTTCTCCATTAGCCATGTCCAAAAAATATGTTTTGCAATCTCTACCGGAGTCATCACTCTGTCAGGAGACCACTTAGAATGTTTTACAGGCAACAGCATGGTTTTGGAAATTCAAACACCACCTCGAATGACAACCTGTTTTACCTTAAGCAAACCACTCAGCTTCCCTGGGCCTTGGTTTCCTGTCTATAATCTGTAAAATGGAAGCAGGCTGAGCTTGACATGATCTCCAGCCCTGTCTTTGCCCAGGATATGCCTGTTACACATGTTCTCTTTACTGCTGCCTTGTGAAATCCCCAGCTCCTTTCCAGCCTCAATTTAAGTGCCAATTCTATTTGAGACCTTTCTTGATTATTTGTGTCCTTCCCCACACCCCTGTCCCCAGTATGGTACCTGGCATATTGTTGTTGGTCAGTCATTTTTTCAGTTGTATCTGACTCTTAGTGACCCCATTTCGTTTTTTTTGGGGGGGAGCAAAGATACTAGAGTAGTTTGCCATTTCCTTCTCCATCTCATTTCACAGATGAGGAAACTGAGGCAAACAGGATTAAGTGACTTGCCTAGGGTCACATAGCTAGTAAGTATATGAGGCTAGATTTGAACTCAGGAAGAGAAATCTTCCTGACTCCAGACCTGACACTCTATCCACTGTCTCACCTAGCCGCCTCTGCCTGGAATACAGCAGGCATTTAATAAATACTTGTTGAACTGAAGAGAAACACAGATTTTTCTGAAAGGAACAATTTGAATCTGAGTTCCAGTTTTGAATCCAGAACTCATTTGTCTTCTTAGTACAGAGTTCTAATCTTGAATCCAGAACTCATTTGACTTTTTAGTATAGAGGCCCTGACTAACACTATACAATAGCTCTTTCTTTGTCTCGTGTTTTTAATGCAGCAAGAAGATCCGAAGAAGTCCAAATACAAAGTCTGTGTGTCTGACAACATGCGCAGGGGAAACCCTTTGTAGAGGGAAATAAGGGAAATCAGCATCATGGACACCAGAGGTCGCTGTGGTCAAAGATCAGTGATTTTGCATTCTCGGGCCTGAGATAACTGGTTTCCAGGATAATGTGTATATATTCCTTTCCGCTACCTCCAATGGAGAAGTTTTGCAGCAACACAAAAAGTATCAAGGAAAGGCATGTTCGTATATTACCTCGATTGCTAGTGTTTGATGCAAACCCATTCTGGCAATGGGATGGACCTTTGCTAGAACTGTAATAGGCTTGGCAGTATAAGAATTGTCTTGGCACTTGAGCAAATTCTGCACTTAAAATATGTACTTCTGTTATAAACAAATTGTCCTCAAAAGAAGAATTACAAACCATTAAAATCTGAATGAAGGACTGCTCCAAATCTCTACTAATAAGTGAAATGAAAATCAACTCTGGTGTTTCACCTCACAGGCAGAAAGTTGGCAAAGATAATAAAGACTAGAAATAATGTTGGCAGGGTTGTGGGGAGATACATACATTAGAACATTAATGCAAATGCATCAGTACAAGCAATTTAGAATCATGCAAATAAGTGGCTAACATATCCATACTCTTTGGTAAATATTGCATTTCTAGGTATATACCTTAAGGAGGCCAGTGACAAAAAGACCCCATAGACACCAGAATATTTACAGTAGCACATTTTGTAATAGCAAAGAACTGGAAACACAATAGATAGCCATCAAATGAAGAAGGACTAAACAAATTGTGGTTCATAAATATAATAAAATAGTACTGTGATGAAAAAGTGATGAAAATGGAGGATGGGAAGACCTCACATGAACTGATGCAAAGTGAAGTAAAGCAGCCAAGAAAACAATATATACAAAAACTACAACAGTGTAACAGGATATAATAATAAGATGATCTAAAATGAATGGTACAACCTTATAGTGATCAAATATGGCCTCAAAAAAGAGGGACACAGCCAAGTGGTGCAGTGAATCGAGCACCAGCCCTGCAGTCAGAAGGATTGGAGTTCAAATCCGACCTTAGACAGCTGACACACTAGCTGTATGACCTTGGGTAAGTCACTTAACCCCAATTGCCTTGCTTTCCCCCCTCCAAAAAAAGGGGGGACTATGATTTTTTTCTATATCTTGGTTAGTTTTGCAAAACTCATTTTTTCTTCTGTATGGCTCTCTGCCAAGGGGAGGGAGACTCATCAGGAAATGAAAGTGATGTAAAGCCTAAAGATGTGAAGGGGAAAAGTATTGTAATTGTCTTTCTTTGAGATATACAGGACAATTTGATGTCAGTGATCCAATTTACTGGTACTATTACACAGAAAGCCAAATAGTTAAAGAAGCCCAGAGCTGAAGCATGTAGGGACTTGTGATAGTCCGGGGGCCCAAATGTGTATTATGATAGCCCATGCAGCTGCTTTCTCATCTAAGAATAAGACAGTTGATGGATTTGTGGAGTTAAGAGCACATTTCTTACCAACACCAGCCATTGTTCACCGATTAAAATTTCACAAAACAAGTCAATAGTCAGATAAAAAGCAATGCTTCTTATAGTACCAAGCTATGCTTGCTGTCTCCAATTTTGGAAAAATTTTGGGTGACCTGTTTCTGGATTGCCTAGTCAGCAGAGCTTTCAATGAATCCCTCCAATTTGGCTGAACCAATTAAAAAATATGGGATTAAAAAGCTTAACAATAAAATTGTATGTGCATATGCATCATTGGTAATTTGTCCATAACTAACAGTATTATCCCCTCTGATGCTTATAAGTGTACATACACATGTATGATAATACTAATGCATTTCTAAAATATTTTATGATTTCTTAAGCACTTTCTCCTCAACAGACCTGTGACGCAGGTAGTATGAATTATCCCTAATTTATAATTAAGGAAACTAAGAACCGGGAAGGTGAAATGATTTGGCACACCAATGTGTCAGAGCTAGGACTTAAATAGTATTCTTACTCTCTCTTTTTCTCTCTTCCTTTTCTCTCTCTTCCTTCTTCCCTCTCTCCCCCTCTCTCTCTTCTACTCTTCCACCTTGTAGGGGCAAGGTAAACCCCTCTGTGAGGAATAAGATTATACAAACCAAGACCCCAACTCAATATGACCTTTCTATTACCCTGAGCTATTTGGGAACAGGGATCCTGAGAACTTGAGGGCTGCTCCTCTCCTGGGACCTTAGCAAGGCCTTGAGAAGAGATATGATAACTGCTCCACTCCTGGAACTAGCCACTCCAAGGAAACATCGTTCTTGGGGGGGGCCTTAGAGGGACTGGCCTCCATCCCAGGCCTCACACCAGATACAATGCTTGCTAAAAACACCTGGAAGTATTCTATATTCTGTCTCTGTCTCTCTCATCTTAGAACTTTGAGCATGGTTTGTCATATAGCCAGTATATATCAGAAGTGAGACTTGAACCCAAGCCTTTCTGACACCTTTTCTGACTCCATTATCTCTCTATCCATTATGCCACAATGCCTCTTATAGATTATAAATATGCATTTCATGTAGTTGTAGTCAGAGTTTAAACAGTACTCCTGATTTTAACTTTTATATTTCATATTTTTTAGTATCAAATAAATTATTTAGTATCAAATTTTGCAGGATTCTAATTTTTCTTAACCAGATCTTTGATTTCAGTGGTTTAGGGAACTCTCAGGGACCTCTACCAATTCATAATCACACTTCCTCTGATACTAATACTCGTAAAAAGTTTCTTGGAGTAAAGAGAGGTTAAGTGACTTTCCCTGGGTTGCACAGCTGGTATGTGTCAGAGACCATAGGCTCTCTACCCATTATGCCTCTCTATCTCTCAAATATGCAGGTTTTTTGTCACTCTTTAAGCTACTAGACCTTCCTTGTATTAATATGTTACAGTGTATTAAGCTATTCCCAAACTTTTGGGTTTTAAAATTGTTTCCAACTTTATAAATATAGCAAGATATATTTTTGTACACAAAGTCCTTCTTTGTTACTTCCTTGAAATACTAAATTCCTTCTCTGATCAGAGGTGGCTCACTGATAAGTTCCAAAAGTGGAGGATACCATTCCCTGGGGACTGTTAGAATGATGGGGGGGTACATAGTAGCCTCAGGTGCAATCAGGGTTGGGGGGGACACTGAATAAAAACAAGAGGGTGGTGGAAGCCTAAGGAAAGAAGAGATTTTTGAAAAGCTGTTTGTAAATGTTTCATCTGTTGTGTAACAGTTAAAGTTGTAGTGATTACATTATTTTCCAAATAAACACACAAAATGCAAGTTATAACTATCAGTGGTCAAGTTGATCAACAGGTGTCAACAAGCAAGTGTTGGCTGGTGAGCATGCTGTGCATTGTTGGGGAGGCCAGCATGTATCAGCAGGAGTATGCTCTTATAATGACTTGTCTACAATATACTATATGGTCACATGATTTAATTGTGTCATCTAATTTTTCTTATGTCGTCAACATTTAAATGCAGGAAAAAAACACAAATTAACATAAATTAATAAATTTAAGATGTGTCCATTTTAAAAATATATTTTTTGAAATGATGCAAATATGTGTATGTATATGTATGTATGTGTGTGTATATGTATATGTATATATACACACACACACATACACATATGCTTTTTGGAGGGGAAATGCAGGGCAATTGGGATCAAATGACTTGGCTAGTACATGTTAAGGCTGGATTTGAATTCATATCCTCCTGACTCCAGGGCTGGTGCTCTATTCACTGCACCACCTTGCCACCCTGAAATGATGCAAATTAAAAAAAAACAAAAACAGTTTTTAAAGGAAGATTTTAAAGGCCAAATAAGTTTGGGAATCTCTGCTCTAGATTCTCAGAGCCTATGACACAAGAGCTCAACCTCTATAAGATTCTCCCAAGCTGGAAATGGCTGGTTCATAAACCTAGACCAGGCTACATATGTGTCATCTGCCATTAGCCCAGCTAAGTGTGAAGGAGCTCACTGCCAAGATGACCACAGCATGATGAAGTTTTTGGTTCTAGCAACTTACATCATCTACCAGCTGCCAAAGGGGTTGCATTATGTATTTGTGAAGACTAAAACCATAGACCAAATCATGGTTTGGTTATACAAGAGTTATACAAGAGTTATTTGGTCAAAGGATCAACATATCAAGGAATTGTGAATAAGGTATGAGCAAATGTCCCTATAAGTGCCTACCCCTGAATTATTGACAATAGCTTTGGTGTAGTGGAAAGAGAGCCAACTTTAGAGTCAGGAAGATATTGGTTTGAATCTTGCTTCTGACACATACTGGTGGTGTGAACCTGGGTGAAGTCCCTTAACCTCTCCCTAGCCCCAGACAATTCTCTAAAACTATAAATTGTAGTAATGTTACTGTTTTGCAATAATGGACATTTTCCTCATGGGGAGTACCCTAGTGAAATCACAGGTCCAGAATGAACTTGTGTCTTTGCAGGTCTCTTAAAGTTGAGTCTCTTAATTTTATTTATTTTTTTATTGAATTGGGTATGAGGTGTTGAATGGTCTAAATTTGACATTTATATTTTTTATTTATTATTATTTGCTTTTTGGAGGCGGGGGAAGGCAGAGTAATCGGGGTTAAGTGACTTGTGTTAAATGTTTGAGGTCGGATTTGAACTCAGGTCCTCCTGACTCCAGGGCCAGTGCTCTATTCACTGTACCACCTAGCTGCCCCTAAATTTGACATTCATAATGTCCCTTATGAGAAAGTATGAGTATGTGTCAAAAAAATTAATACAACATCTCTGGACAGAAATGCTATCCATAACACACACACACACACACACACACACACACACACACACACACACACAATCTTTTGCTCTAAGAGTCATTGGCACATTGGAGATGCACATGGCCCAGCTCTGGAGGGATGCACTAATGCTTTGATTGCAGATTCTGCAAGCATGTCACCCAATCTCTGTTCCAACCAAATTGGCCTACTTTTTACTCACCATCCATGACATTCCACTTCTCACCCCACCTTTACACGGTCTGTCTTACATTCTTTAATCCATCCTCTACTCTCCTGCTCTTCTTAGGATCCATATCTTCCTTCAAGGTATAGATCAGGTGCCACCTCCTGTATGAGGTCTTTCCTCCTCCTGTTTAACCCTCTCAAAATTACTATTATTGATCTACATGTTTTATATTTACTTATGAAGCCCTGCTCCCTCCCTCCCCACTCCTGGGGGACAGTGTTTCAACTAATAGCAAAAGGACCTGTCTGGAGCAACTGTTTAGAGAGCTATTCTTTTGTTTGTTTGTTTGTTTGTTTAGTATTTTAATTTATTTTTTATTTTTAACCTTCCTTTCTTTTTAAATTTTGACTTCAAAATTCTCTCCCTCCCTCCTGCCCCTCACATAAGCAGGTAAGCAATATATGAATTATACATGCATAACCAATTTCTATGTTGGCCATATTCTTTTTTTTTTTTTTTGTTTTGTTTTTTTTTTTTTTTATAAGCAATTGGGGTTAAGTAACTTGCTCAAGGTTACACGGCTAGTCATTTGATTTATGCGTGGGTGCTCATTTTCTGAGGCCGGATCTAATCTCGGGTCATCCAAACTCCGAGGCCGGCGCTCTTACTCACTGCTCCACCTAGTCGCCCCTTTAGGGCAATTGGGGTTAAGTAACTTGCCCAAGGTTACACGGCTAGGTTTTTGTTTGTGCGGATTAAGTGTCGGAGGCCGGCTCCGAACTCAGGTCCTTCTGATTCCAGGGCCGGCACTCTATTCACTGCGCCACCTAGCCGCCCCAATAATTTTTTTGTTTTTGTTTTTTTTTTTTTTGTTTTTGGAGGGCAATTGGGGTTAAGTAACTTGCCCAAGGCTACACAGCTAGGTTTTTGTTTGTGCGTGTTAAGTGTCTGAGGCCGGATCCGAACTCAGGTCCTTCTGACTCCAGGGCCGGCACTCTACTCACTGCGCCACCTAGCCACCCCGGCCATATTCTTTAAAAAAGCAAGAAGAAGAAATTGAGGAGGGAGTGGCTAGGTGGCGCAGTGAGTAGAGCGTCGGCCCTGGAGTCAGAAGGACCTGAGTTCGGATCCGGCCTCAGACACTTAATGCACAAACAAAAACCTAACCTTGTGACCTTGGGCAAGTTACTTAACCCCAATTGCCCTCCAAAAAGAAAAAAAAAGAAGAAATTGAGGAGATTATATTTCTTTTTGCACTTACGACTTCACCGGTTCTCCCTCTGGAGGTGGATGGAGTCCTTTGGAATCGTCTTGGATCACTGCTGTTAAGAGCAGCCTTGTCTTTCACAGCTGATCATCATTGTAACATTGCCTTTACCGTGGACAGTGATCTCCCTCCCATCTCTTCTCATTTCACTCTGCATCAGTTCATGGTCTTACTCTGAAACCAACCCCCTCATCATTTCTTATAGCATAATAGTATTCTATCACATTCATATGCCTATACTTGTTCAGCCATTCCCCAATTAATAAGCATCCCTTCAATTTCCAATTTTGTTACCACAAAAAGAGCTGCTATAAATATTTTTGTATAGAGTGCTATTCTTTAGGCAGCTAGTGATAAACTGGATCTGAAGTCAGAAAGACCTGAGTTTGAATTCAGCCTCAGACAAAAGTTACTAGCAATGTGACCCTAAGCAAGTCACTTAACCTCTATTTGTCTCAGTTTCCTCAACTGTAAAAAAGGGATCAAATAAGATCACACACACGTGAGCATGCACATGCATATGTGTGTGTGTGTGTGTGTGTGTATGTAAACACTTAGCACACAGTGCCTGGCACATAGTAGGACTATATAAATGGTCTAAGCTCAAACTACCAGCTCACTCAACTGACCATAAGTAAATAAATGTCCTTATAAATCTCCAGCCCCACTACCAGCTCATTTTCTCTATGCATGTGAAGAGGGCACCAGCCATCTCTCAGACTTCTCAATTTCTTTATCCTCTAGTATCTCCATGGATTCCTATCTGGGCTATACATTTTCCAATAATAATTCAAAGCAAATTTAGTTGTTGTGCCCCTATGTGCTGGATCTCTAAAATAATTCACTCAATTAGCTGTAGGGCAGGGGGGGGTTGATTAGGGAGACCATGATCCACTTGATGAGTTTCCCCAAATCAATTTGAAGAGATTATAGGGAAAAGAACTTTGTCTGGATGCATCTGAAGGACACTTCCTATGGAGGAAGACATTACTGAAAAGACAAAAAAGAACAGCTCTAATTGATTTCCAGTGACTGAGGCCTACTCTATCTAACATGAATGGCAACTCTTGTAGGTTGGGACTGATTCAGGTATTAATTGGAACAAAATGAGACATTCACAGCTTATCTAATAGTTAACAAAAGAAGATTTTCTTAATGATAGCAGAGAAAGGATATTTAGCAAGGATGCAGCATGAATTCAGAGGAGTATGGCTTCCTTGACTCTCTGTGGGCCCTGTTGGCCTGCTGATCAGAAACCTGAGGGAAGAGAGCAACCCTTACCACCTTGTGGACTGGCTTTTGGGTTTAGGCCACCTGAGTACGAAGTTATATCCACAGGCTGAACTGTAGTCCCCTGAGCCTATAAAGCCTCAAGGATGGTTTCATTTTTTTTTTTTATTTTTTTATTTATTTTTTTTATTTTTTTAAGCAATTGGGGTTAAGTAACTTGCTCAAGGTTACACGGCTAGTCATTTGATTTATGCGTGGGTGCTCATTTTCTGAGGCCGGATCTGATCTCGGGTCATCCAAACTCCGAGGCCAACGCTCTTACTCACTGCGCCACCTAGCCGCCCCTTTCGGGCAATTGGGGTTAAGTAACTTGCCCAAGGTCACACGGCTAGGTTTTTGTTTGTGCGGATTAAGTGTCGGAGGCCGGCTCCGAACTCAGGTCCTTCTGATTCCAGGGCCGGCGCTCTACTCACTGCGCCACCTAGCCGCCCCTAGGATGGTTTCATTTTAAGGAAACATTTTGCCTGTACTTCATACCAGATATTGCTTCCACCATACTCTACCTCCTGGTGAAAGAGTCTTAGGGTCTTTTAGAATACTTTCCACCACTTAAATGGCTATAGGAGCATTACTGAACACTTAATTTTAGGGACATGAGAAGTGTGGCATAGGCATCACTGGAGGAAAAAAAATGAAAATAAAAACCCCTCACCCCAAAATAAAAATAGGCAATATAATGGTCCCCTAAAATCGTGACAGAATATGGATGTGAATAAAGACTAGGAATTTCAGGCTTTACCTCTTTCCTTCAGAAGGAATAAGTCTTGGATCTTAATGATCTGGTCTATGTGTCGAATGATATCAACTCTTTTCCCTTCCAATGGGTCTCTGGATTTAAATCACCAAATCTCAGCATAGATCAGGGCCATCTCTAATAAGGTAGCTAAGAGGTCACTTACACTTCTGGATATCACCTGCCCTAGTGCAAGGGTTGATAATAAGAATCATTTTCTATCATCACTCAGTCCACCAGACATGGCCTCCCTAGAAGTTCAACAGTGAGATTGGGGAGCGGTCCTAGATACCAGATCTTTGCCCCTTTAGAGGCCTCTGCTGAGGAATCCCCCCTCCCCCTCCCCATGGAACCAAGGAGGTAGTTTTGCTTTCCCACTGTCACCAGAATGCAAGCCACCCTCCTTAGCCAAACCTTGGTTCTTCAAACTCTCCTTGACAAGTTGTCTAAAGGCCACCAGATCCTATACTGTGCAATGTGAATGGGCCCCACTGATTACAGATTACAATAAGCAAAGGACTTTGCCCACTGCACTGGAGGCTGAGCTATTGCCGGTTCTGCTAGGGTCAAGTTCTGGCCCCCACCCAGTGCATTCTAAGCCTGAGCTCTGCCCTGCCACCTCCACATCCTCCCATACCATGTGGGGCTGAATGCTGCTCCCAAGTTTCAACTGAGTACTGCTAGAGGCACTACCACTGCCCTCTTGTAGTGAACTCTAGCAAGTGCTGGCACTTCTGGGGCTTGAGTGCTACCCCCACTATGCCATGACTATTCCCTTATTCCAGGCTGAGTACTGATGCTTGTTCTACTACTTCTGGCTTTCAATTCCTCCCTCAGTGATGGAAACCAAGCAATACCTCCTACCCTATTTCAGGGTATATTGATGTACCCTGTGCCAGATTGAGTATAACCCCCCTATGCCAGGACCAAGCACCAATGCAGGTGCTGTTACTGTTGGGGCCTGAGCTGGGCCCCTTTCTGCAGGGCCTGAGTTCTTTGTGTATGGGTGGAGTGTTTTTGTGGAGTTTCCCTTTTTGGCATCCAGATCTCAAAGATATGGTCTTTTTCTTTTAAGGGAGGGGCTCAGATTCCATCCCCATCAGAAGCCACTTAATAGTATACAGCTAAGCATATTCTAGGCTGAGGTACTGCTGCAGTTAGGTTCTAAGCTACCCAGTGCTCACTGTCTCCCTCTCCAGCTAAACACTTTTGAAGGTGCTGCTATTGTCCCCTGTAGAGAGGGCCTGTCCTTTTTTAGGAGTCTTTACCCTCACCTAATGGAAGTTCTCAAGAGAAAGTGATGGGTCAGAGGAGTACTCAAGAGGAAGTTTCCTCTCTTTTAAAACCTTTTAAATTAATGTAATGCCCTCTTGGCCTCAGTAAATCAAATGGGGGTGAATTTGACACATTTGATTATATCCCCAATTTCTTTTTTTTTAATTAAATTATTTATTTTTAGTTTTTTAACATTCACTTCCATTAGTTTTAAATTTTCTCCCCCTCCCTCCCCTCTCCCTTCCCAAGATGGCTTGCAATCTGATATGGGTTCTACACATACATTCCTATTAAACATATTTTCACATTAGTCATGTTGCACAGAAGAATTATAATGAATGGGAAAAAACTATGAGAAAGAAAAAAATAAAACAAAACAAAAAAAGAAAATAGTCTGCTTCATTCTTCATTCCAACTCCATGGATGTGGCTGCCATTTTCCATTGTGTGTCCTTTGGAATTATTTTGGGTCCTTGCATTGCTGAGAAGAGCTAAGTCTATCAAAATCAGTCTTCGATATACCCCCAATTTCAGAGAAGTCTCTGGTTTCCTGGGGATGATTGAGCATTGTCCTTTCAAGTGACTCCTGTGCCTTGTACCAAAGAGCTCCAACAAAATTCTCATTTAACAACCTTCCAGGTGCCCTTAAAAAGTGCCAACAGTTCTCTCATTAGAGTTCTTAGACAATCCCCAAATGTTCATCTTTAGGAAGGGCCTGGGCATACCATAGCTGGTAAACCTGTAGATCACCAATACCTCCAAATAAAAAAATTGTGCAAATTCAACCAATGACAGTTTATAGCATTAATCTTTTGCAGGTCATGGTTAAGATACAGAACACAGCTACATCTATCTCTAGCTGTTGAATATCCATAATTTATTGATTCTCTCTGGAACAATGGGGGCTGTTGAAGTTTAGGAGTGCTGGGACCCCAAAATTCAAGGGCAAGCAACACAGGTCCCACCTTGAATGAATTTGACCCAAGCCTTCTATCAGCCAGAGACAAGGTAGAACACCAGTTGGGGTGGGCAAGATTTTAAGAATCTGCCCTATTGGTCAGATTTTAAGAATCTTAGCATTTGTGACACTTGTTTTGACAAGCAGGTCAGATTGAAAATGAGCACCTTAATGGAGGCAAGATGGATCTTTTATACAGAAGACTATAGAAACAGAGAGGAGGTCTAGATGGGAGAGAGTAGTAATTTAGGGTAGAGCTAGTTTCAGACAATGAGGGCCACAATGAAAGGGCAGTTAATTAACTGGGGACGGCCAGCTGGCCCAGTCAAAGGCCAGGGACTTGGCCATGTGGGAAAGGGCAGGGGCTTTCCCTTTTTGGGGTCCAGATCTCAAAGACATGGTCTTTTTCTTTTAAGGGGTTCATATCCCATCCCCATCAGAGGCCACTTAATAGTATACAGCTAAAACCACTAGAAGCATGGAAGCTACCCAGACTCACCTTCTTCTGCATTGCAATTCCCCCACTTTAACAAGGTCATTCCAATTTAATCCTGCTGACTACTACCAATTTTTTAAATTAATAAAAATCTATTTTCTTTCCCTTCTATTCCCCCACTACTAAAAAGAAAGGGAAAAAAACCCCTTGTAAAAAATATGCATAGTCAATCAAAACAAATTTTCACATTGACCATGTCCCAAAAATGTTGTCTCATTCTGTATCTGTAGTTCATCATTGTGTTTGTCCTTCATTTTCAAAGAGGACCCGGACATCAGGAAATGATGATGTGACTTGCAATTGACTTTGATTTGAGTGAGGGAGGGCTGTGGAAGGTCATCCAAAGCCATGGGGGGGGGGGGGGGCAGTGGCCCGATATTCATCAGGATTACTGGAGATGGCCCAGGA
>WOXC01009042.1:0-27101 GCA_011680675.1 Gymnobelideus leadbeateri
CCTTGTTTCACTCTTGATCTTATTGGGAAGGCTTCTAGTTTATCCCCATTGCATATAATACTTGCTGATGGTTTTAAATAGATGCTATCAACTATTTTGAGGAAGGCTCCATTTATTCCTATACTTTCTAGTGTTTTTAATAGGAATGGGTGTTGTACTTTGTCAAAAGTCTTTTCTGCATCTATTGAGATGATCATGTGGTTTCTGCTAGTTTTATTGTTGATGTGCTCAATTATACTGATGGTTTTCCTAATGTTAAACCATCCTTGCATTCCTGGAATGAATCCTACCTGATCAGAGTGTATTATTTTTGTGATAAGTTGTTGGAGTCTTTTGGCTAATATTTTATTTAGAATTTTTGTGTCTAAATTCATGAGGGAGATTGGTCTATAATTTTCTTTCTCTGTTTTATCTCTTCCTGATTTAGGAATCAGTACCATTTTTGTGTCGTAGAAAGAGTTTGGTAGGACCCTTTCTTCACTAATTTTCCCAAATAGTTTGTAGAGTATTGGAATCAATTGTACTTTAAATGTTTGATAGAATTCACTAGTGAATCCATCTGGCCCTGGAAATTTTTTCCTAGGGAGTTCATTGATGGCTTGTTTGATTTCTTTTTCTGAGATGGGGTTATTTAGGTAATTCACTTCCTCTTCAGTTAATCTGTGCAATTTGTGATTTTGTAAATATTCATCCATTTCACTAAGATTGTCATATTTATGTGCATACAATTGGGAAAAATAATTCCTCATTATTATTTTGATTTCCTCTTCATTGGAGGTAGATTCACCCTTTTTATTTTTGATCCTCATAATTTGGTTTTCTTCTTTCTTTTTCTTCTTATCATATTGACTAAGGGTCTATCAATTTTGTTGATTTTTTTCATAAAACCAGCTCTTAGTTTTATTTATTAATTCAATAGTTTTCTTAACTTCAATTTTATTAATCTCTCCCTTTGTTTTCAATATTGCTAATTTAGTACTAAATTGGGGATTTTCAATTTGTTCTTTTTCTAACTTTTTCAATTGCATGTCCAATTCATTGACCTCCCTTCTCTCTGCTTTAATTAAGTACAAAATGCAATTTTCAAAAACAATATGTATATTAGCAGCAAACTACTTTTGAGTTTTCCATTTTCTGCTGTTTTTTTTTTTTTAAGATAGCATTAATTGTATACATTAGCATGGAATGTTAGAGTCCACTCTTTATCCTAATGCTGTGATTTCAGCCTTCCAGTGAAAGATAATTCACCAGGCATGTGCTAGCACACTTGGAAGTGAAAACAAAAGAAACAAAAAAAATGTACAAGGTAATCCTGTCACTACAAAGTACTGAGAAAGATTTTTTAGCTTAAGAATTTGTTCTCATTACTTTGGTCTCTTTCACCTCCTTCTTATGACGTAAACTATGAGTCCTACACATGCAAGTAAACTAACCCCCTCTACCCTCTCTCTAACACACACAAGTATATATACATAAATACATATGTGTATGTGTGTATATGTATGTGTGTGTGTGTGTGTGTGTGTGTGTGTGTATACACACACTCAACTGGAAAGTCTGACATTTGGTTTCTGAGTAGGTTTCAAGTAAGCTAAAAATACAGTTAAGGGTTTTAATCTCAACACTGCCTGTATGTTGATCTGTTTTTGATGTTCTTTCTATATACCACTCTGCCTCCCTGCTTTCCCAGTAGCAATGGTGGCATGGTACTAATGATTACTAAGAAGGCCGTGAGATTTCCGAGAAGTATATGTAAAACAGAGTGTTAGTCGAGGGGGGAGGGGGTGCAGGGAAGCTATGACCATTGTTTATTATTTATATAATCAGACCAGTGAGGATTCTATTTCCTAGGGTATTATTTTGCTTTTAAAGAGTATTTGTGCATCATGCAAGTAAAAAGGCCAGAGGGAGACAGTGCTTCTCAAAGTTATTACAATATAACTTGAAAGAGCTAATGATCATCTGTGAGCTGTGAATCTTATTTTAATGTGCAAGGAGTTATTTCTATTGGTCTCCCTTCTGGATACCTCTTTCCATATGGTATACTTCATTATTATATACAAATAGCTCTAGGTAAATTTACTAAGGATTAGAACACAAATATTAATAGAGGTGTTGATTTCCTGAATAAACTGGTTCTTGAAAAAATCATTCTCTTTCTATGGGAAAAATGTTGACAAAACATCCTCTAAGGGAAATATTTTTATAATACCCTGGAGAACAATGATGATAAATGGGTTTCTTTGGTTAAACTGCTAGGTATATAGAATGTGCAGTTTTCTTGGGCTGTATTTTG
Organism: Gymnobelideus leadbeateri; assembly: GCA_011680675.1. Taxonomy (NCBI): domain Eukaryota; kingdom Metazoa; phylum Chordata; class Mammalia; order Diprotodontia; family Petauridae; genus Gymnobelideus; species Gymnobelideus leadbeateri. The sequence continues at coordinate 2,297 of WOXC01009042.1, forward strand.
GTGGTTCATTTATTTAAGCAGATACAAAAAAATCCTTTTAACAGTCATGAATGTAGCTACTAGAAGAGAATCATCTACAAGGGGAAATAAGCTCATTTTAGTAACCAAACAGTGAGTTTTAATAAAGTATTAGGAGGAAAAATGGAATAAATATCAAGGACAGTTGCTACTCTAATTTGAAGATCCACAGAGTCCTACTTTCCTATAAGTAGACTCCTCTGTGCTTTGAACATGTGTGGATATGCCATATGAAGTCCACTGGATTGAACAGTAGCTGGAGAGATAGGAGAGTGAGTGTCTAGAGCCCTGTCCATGTCCTTAACAAGTAGGTGACATGTCTCTGGTTATGTTTATACAGAGCTTCCATGCTGAATGACACGGTTAAATTGATTGATTCAGTCAACTGATTTAAGCAGTTTTCTATTTCATTGAATCAGTCCTCAGTGTACAAAGCCATGAAGACATTGCCTTAATCATTCTCTCCTTGAGTTTCCCCATCTGTGAAATGAAGATGATGAGACCTAACACCCACCTCTTAGGAGTATTGTGAGGCTAGGATTGGGGGGTGTCATCAAAGTCCTGTAGAAGTAATTCTCTTTGTGAAACATATGGCACCATGGGTGAGTTCTTTGGTTGGGAGTCTTTATTTTCTCCATTTTTTGTTTCTATGACCAAGGTACTTTTGATTGATAGTTCGCTTATCAACAGAATCATGGAATAAAGCCCTTTAAGGCTCTACTAGGATTTTCCCTAGAGATACATCCAGGTGCATGAATTAGGATAGCATTAAGTTCATTTGCATGTAATTTACATATTATTTCAAGTATCTCCGTAGACCACATCATCTATTCTCGAGAATTTTTTTTTTAGCTTTAAATGTTATTACTATGCTGAAGGTCATTATGTCTTGGATTATTATTTCGACTCCTATTTCTAAAATCACCATAATCAACAGGGGTATTTTAAAGAATTGGGGTGGTATGTTTGAAAGAGGAAAACAATACATAACAGCAAGGGATTATTACAAAGAACAATAAGGATTACCTCCATGGATGATGAAATACATTTTCCCCCGACAAACCTGGTGTATTTCTTGTTTTTTTATTTTTATTTTTTGCTTTCTGGAGGCCAATTGGGGTTAAGTGACTTGCCCAAGGCCACACAGCTAGTAAGTATTAAGTGTCTGAGGCCAGATTTGAACTCAGGTCCTCCTGACTCACTGTGTCACTTAGCCGCCCTGGTGTATTTATTTCTGTATAAATATTGCAAAGACATATGCAGTTCTTTCCCTTGAGAAGATGTAAACTCCTGAAGGGTAGGGGCTATTATTTCTTTTGTTATTGTTGTTGTTTTTTGTCTCTATCATCAGTTCCTAGAACAGTGCCTGACACATCACAAAGCTTACAAAATGCTTGTTGATCAATTGATTGATTGACAATATATGCAATTTTGTTCAACCTTAGAGTTTCTCTCTTAGGAAGTCTAGAAACTCTTACCATTTTCCTTTACATTTTTTTCCAAGTGAGAAAGCTGAATCCCAAAGAGTTTTAGTGGCTGGCTCAGGGCCTTAGAGTGATTTATCAATCCAAACAGGATTAAGTCTCACACTCCTTATAGTATTAGTCTTTTGCCTAGCCATCACAGCATAGTCAGTCCTGTTACTATTAAACTAACTTTCATTTTTCATTTATTTTCTTCTTTCTACTATTCAATACTATTTTGCAAGCACATGATTTGTAGTAATCAGAGAAAACATGCAATCATTTACATAAAGGTAGTAGAGGTAGCTACATATATTCAAGAGTTTTGGAAAAACTACAGGCCTCTGTGATGGGGTCAAAATTGGCTCCCCTTTTCTGTGCTATGACTTAGAGGCAAATGTTTTGATTAGTGAGAAATGGGTAGGTAACCCTAGCAATGGGGGTCCTGAGTGTGGAAGGGTAATTGGGGGGTGAATTTTTACCTTTTGCTTAAGGCAGCCCTGTTTTATTAATTACTATTCCTGCAATTCCTGTTCATTCCTGTATTCTGGGATGGCTTTATGAGGAGTCTGAGCAGATGCCTGCCTATGGGATGAAATTAGTAGCATCAGAAAGGTCCTCTCCTACTCTGTCTAAAATTCCAACCAGATGAAATGACTCTCCATTCTCTGTTGCAAATACCCATTGAAGATGTAGCTCAGCAAGCTTTATAAACCATTTATACCTCCATATATGTGAGTTTCTATCATTAAGAATTGCTTGTCCCAGAGTTTGGTGGATGGGTGGGACACTGGGACCCTTCTCACTAAGTATCCCCTTTGCTCAGACCCATATATACAGACATACAATGTTTAGTCTGTGGGGAGGGGGTAGAGGTTGACCTTTAATGACTTTTAAAACTTAGGCTCCCCTTCCTCACAGTCTTTGGATGATGACATCCTGGTGCCTCTAAGAAAAATTAATTAAACTTGAATTTTAATGAATTTTTAAAACACAGTGGGTGAAATAAAGACTACCCCTAATCTGAAAAAAATAAAACAAAATACAAAAGAACTTGTTTTTTGGTTCATGTCTAGGTTTTCCCAATAAGAAGATTGGAAAGGTAGACAAGTGTATAATAAGAATCAGGGATGGGAGAGGTAATCATTTTCTACAAATAGAAGAAATGTTAAAAGAAAAAAATATATATATACACAGACAAAAAAACCTCACCACATGAATTGAGAACTCTTTACTTATGCAAACCAATGATAAACTGGCAGGTTGATACTTAAAAGCCTATAAATATGTAGCAGTTTTGGACCCAGTGAATAGGCTCATATTTCACCTCAGGTTTGCACTGCCAAACAACTATCAATCCCGGCCCTCTGCTGGTGGTAGATTTCTCTGATGAAAAATATTCCTTGCCACCAGTCAACTCTACCTGATGAACCTAGAACGTCTTGAATTCACAAGGCCACCTCCAAACCTGGACAAATCCACTTGAGGAAAATGTTCCATCGTCTACTCAGGAAAAGTAATACTAAGTGGGAAAGATGACCCTGTAGCAAACTTGCTTAGGAAACCAAGGCTATAAATGGGAGCTGGGCAGAGTCAAGGAAAGAGTGATGACTATCTCCCAACCCCTCAAGTAAAGTTTACAGATAGAGAATGCTAGGAGAGAATTAGAGGAAGAAAGAAAGTTGGAAGTTATCTTTCATTTTTAACAATACTCCATCTTTCTACCACTGACATGGTAAGCAAGTAGGACCAAGAAAACACTAAGTGCTTCTGCATCATAGCAGAACACCAAACCCTTTCAATGCTGAGCTACCACACAGCAGGAAGCATCCAGGGACTTCTTAATTTCTTTGTCTCCAAAGTGCTATGTCACATCTGGGGTCAGGCTTGTCCTTTACCCAGTTTAAATCCTGTTACAAGTTTAACTTCTGCACTCCTCCCCCCCCCCCTCCCCCGCTGCCATTCCAGGAGAAATAAAAAACTCGTAGGAAGGTCCTGGTTACCTGAGGGAGAGGAGAAGGAGCCAAAAACGGGGGGAAATACAGAAGAGGAAATTGAAGGCCCCAGAAGACAAATTCCCTCCCTTCACAATCTTTCTTAGGTCTGATACTGCCTAAAATGAAACTCCATCATCATGATGTGTGTCAAAAGAATAAATGACTTTTAGTTTCCGTACTTGTCAAATAATGGCAAAATGAATGTGTGCATTTAAACGCATAGTTGAGCAGACTCCTTGCCTATGATTACAGGTGATTTGTGGCAAAGCATGTCTCCCCTGAACTGCATAAAGAGAAGATAAAGATGCTCAAGAACAACCTAATCAGGTGACTGCTGTCAGAGAGGAAGATTGATGTTCTATAGGATGGATCTCAGGCTTGACCCTTGGGGTTCCTCTATCCATAAATATTGAATGGCAAGTGGCTGTAGCTTAGAATGCTGCCACGGTGAGCTCCACAAGGCCATCCCACCATCTCACTTCCAAAGTCTGTTCTTTTCGAGATTTTCAAGTTTTATTTTTGGAATTTACAGCCAATATTTTACAATTAAATTTAAAGTAAGATAATGGATTTCTCATTTAGTCCACTGAAATAGAAGGCTTTGGAGGGAATTGGGAACCCCAGGCAGGCCAGGTGATATTGGATGATGTTCTTTTATTCCTGTACCTTTGTGAATGTCACCCTAATGCCTAGAATAATCATCTCCCATTTGTTTCACCTTGTTCTTTAAGCTTTCCCTGATTCTACCCACCAATTAAAAATAAATTGTCCATCCCTGAACTCTCTTGGGTGACTCTGCTTGACTTCTCCTATGCATTTCATCACTTTGTTAGTACTATGTTTTGTTATCTCCTCCCTGCTCAAACTAGATTGTGAGATTCATTAGAGAAACTCTGTGTTTATTAATACAGGCATGACCAGCATATAGCCTTGCATATAGCAGGTACTTAATTTTTCTTTCCTGTTGAATTGGATTCTGGAGAAGATGAATTTCAAAATTTTCCTGAGGCATCCCAGAATCCCATGCCATTAATAGACCAAATTGTCTGGAAGTTTTCTCTTTCTATAAAATACCCTAATAATATGAAGTAGTGAGGGGCATAGAAAACTAATGGACTTTGAAGTTTCTGATTGTCAGTATTCACTTTAAGTCTCCAGGCTCCCTTAAGGTGCCCAGTTTAAGTGCTCCCCCAGTTGTTAGTGCCTCATGCCCTGAAAACACTTCATAAATTATGGATATATATATATATGTATATACACACATATATTTGTATATATGTATATATAACAAAAAGAAATATTTATGCATACATATACATACTTACATACACATACACACAGACACACACAACAACACACACTCACATATATATATATATATAATTTATGAAGTGTTTTACATATATATATATGTATCTATATATGTAATTTTTTTAAAAAACCCAACAAAGTTCTCTGTGTTCTGGCATCTCCCAGATAGAATGTAAGTTTCTCAACAACAGAAACTCTCTTGATTTTCTATTTGTATCCCTATCACTTGGTACCTAGTAGGTATTTAATATATATTTGGTAGGTGATTGATTAGCACACCAGACCCATTCCTTCCCATTGCCATCAATAAAGAAGGTAAATAATATTACTCATCTTGTCAAACATTGTTACATTCTGACCTGACCTTTATCAGGGCATCTTCCAGCACATCGATTTGGGGCATTGCCCAGTTATATGCCTCAATATTCCAACAGCTGCTGTTTCCCTGTTGTGGCTGATTGGTGTTCTGAGTAGTGCTGCTAGGCAAAAGCTCGGATGGAGAGAATATTGTTCAATGTAATCTTGAAGGCTTGTCAATCTGGCAAGATAATCTGTGTCAATTTGGCAAAGGGTATTCATAGCCTGTGTCAAATTGGCTTACAGCTCCTCTCATACATGAGAGGATGCCTTACATTGTCAGCATTCAAGCATCAGGGCAGAGATGGCAATGGGAATTAGCATGAGGAATAGCAAGGAGATCCAAGAGTGAACAAGTTCAGGTTTAGAGACAGTCAAGTGCGTTCTTGAGCCCAGAGTTCTGCAACATAGCCTCCAGCCACTCTCATCTGTATTTGGAGATAGATGCTACTAGAAAAGCATACTGCAAATTTAGAGCTGAACTCTTATTTTACAGACGAAGAAATTCAGAGAATTTAACAGTGTTGTCCAAGGTTATAGAGCTAGCAAGTGCTAATGTCAGAATTGGAACCCGGGCCCTTTAGATTCTTAATTTACTTCTCTTTCCAATGATAGCATAATATCTATGATTTTATACAAATCTATCACCCCAGAGGAAAAGGAAAAGGAAGTGAATCAATCATTCATTATACAGTTAACTCTTTGACCTTCTTAACCCCTTTCTCAAGCCCAAGACCTGAGCTCCCTTACGATCATTTACTTCTCCCCGCCATTCCTTCCAGTTCTATATTGAAAATCTTATGATACCTGAGAATTAGTGAAATTCTAAATTCATTTCTTCTTATATTTTACAAATGTATTATCACTGTTATGTGAAATAAATGTTTACAATGTCATGGATTAACCTGTTGTTTATGTCACTGCCCTTTTAAGCACGTATTAATTGTGTTACCCAAATGGTAACTTAAGTATATTTTTAAAAAAGGTGAGAGAGGAATACTGATCCCTGAGACACTGGTAATATATCATTCTAAGACTCTAGGCTAGGCTTTGTATATAAGAAGCACACTCTATCAGAGAACTGGCATCTCTGAATATAACCCTTAAGAAGGAGGCTTGTCTTCCCAGTTCAGGTTCAAATGCTTTCCATTGTGAGTCTCAAAAATGTCTCCAAATAACTCCTAAGGCTTTAACTACCTTGGCAATTGTTATCAAACCTGCCACAATCAACTTAAAAGGGGAGATGACTGTGTGAAGAGAGCCCAACAGTAAACTCATGGCCAAGAAGGAAAATTGGTAAGGCAGAATTTGTGTAAAATATTGGAATACAACTAAAAATGTGGAGAAAAACAAGTACCATACTTTCAATTACCCAAGCGACAGATGATTAATTGAGTTTGTGTCTGTAAGTAAATGGATGTATATTGCAAAATGATCCATTGTGTCAGAATGACTTTTTCTGACTTCTGAGGTGATGGAACACCATCAGAACTGTTTACATTTCCTTATTCTTCCATGTTTGGAGGAGGAAGACAAATAATTTGACATCAGTAGAAATGGGTAAAGCTTCAATATCACACCATTCAGTTAGGAGGTCTCTTAACTGATTTAAACTGAGTCAGGGATTGTGCAAACTGTAGACCTTACTGGACAAATGCGAAGACTGGTCAGGAGGTGTTCTGATGTGTGAGATGCCATTCTCTTTTAGGGCCTATAATCTAAAAAGGATTTAATTCAGGGATTCTTAGTCTGTGTGTGTGTGTGTGTGTGTGTGTGTGTGTGTGTGTGTGTCTGGCAATCTGGTGAAGCCTATGGATAACTTTTCAGCATAATATTTTGAAATATGTAAAATTAAATAGGATTACAAAGGAAACTATTATGTTGAAATATAGTTACCAAATTTTTTAAAACAAGCTCAAAAACTTTAGGTTAAGAAGTCTAAGAACTCATACACTAGGATGAAAGAGAATTATGTCCTAGGTGTTAGAGATACAAAGCCAAAACTTAAACAGTCCTTGCCCTCAAAGAACTTCCACTCTCATGGGAGGATACAATATGCATATAATTAAATAAATACAAATCAATATAGAATAGTTTCAAGGAGGCTGTTCAAAAACATAAGAATGCAGTAGAAAAAGCATAACATTTGGATTAAAGGGTTTTGGATTCAACACTTGTAGTGTTATCTTGGGCAAGTCACTTAAGTTTTCTGAGCCTCAGTTTCCTTGTCTGTCAAAAGAGACATTTGGAATTAAATGACTACTGAAGGGCCTTCCAGTTGTTAATCTTTCATGGTAAGATAGATCAGTCTAGACTTAGGGAACAATAGCTAGATAGAATAGTTTAAAAGGTAAATATGACTGAGTCAGCTATCTCATAGATTTATTTCATTTATACTTCTAATAACCATTCCATAATGTATATTTTCTGCATCTGAGTATTCTATTTTCCCTTGCAAATAAATCTTAGTAAAAAAGGTTCTGGAGTGTAAAGATAATGAAGAGAATGGTTGGCAGAATTGGGTGACCCCCACAACAAAAGAGAAAATTAGGGTTCCAGCATGTTACAGAATCTCTGAACCTATGAAAAAAAAAACTTTCTCAGGGACCAAAATAAGTTGAAACACCATAGTTTTAAATTTACTATGATAAAGGTGGGAGTCACATCAGATCCCCAGGGTCACTTCCAAAGAGGAACTGGATTTGCAGGGGAACTGATACAGCTCAAAGGGGCCCAAAACCCAGACCTGAGTCCCTTTTTTGATAGCTTTGGTGGATCCGTTGCTTTCCCCCTTCTTCACTCTGCTGCTCCTGTTCCTCTCATTGTTTGTAAACACTTATTCCAAAGGTTGTCTAGGCATCTGCATGAGATTTAGGGATTTCTAAACCTTTTCTCCTCAGTAATGAGACATCCCTTTATTGCCCAGTTTCTTTACAACTTCTTCCTAAAAATATTCTTTGGCATGTGCTCCACTGTTGCATTTGTTTGATGGTTTTGGTCCAGTCCTGTCATTGCATTATTCCTCTGCCAATACAGATGGACAAATGTTCTATAACTAATACTCTTAGATAGTTGCCTAGGTTACTGAAAGATGAAGGGACTTGCCCAAGGTTGTACAACCACTATCTGTTAGAGAGAGGAATTGAACTCAGGTCCTCTGGACTCTAAGGATAGGCCTCTATTCACCATACCATAGTACCCCTCACTCTTCTTTTATTGCAGTGAATTAAAATAATTGCTTTTTAAAAATGCATTCTACTGCCTCTTTGTCTTAATTTATTAGAGTGAATTAAAAACATGGCTTAAAACATCATCAGGTATACTCTAGTCATCCTAAAGCAATGCTAAAAGTGAGATGGGAATTGTCGGTTTAGAGATTTAGGTCACTCATACTCTAAGTTTTTGGTCCAAGTTAATTTGGAACTAACTGTGAAAACATCCCAGGCTAAAGAAGGCAGAGATGTTCTTGAAGTCTTGAAAGACATATCTGTGGCTCCCATCTTTAAGCCACTGAGTTTTTTGCAATCATGGGACAGCTGCTATAGGCAAGGAAACTCAGGAAAGATTTAGGTCTGAGGGGAATTGTCAATTGGAATACATTCCACTTTTTGTTAGAAATCCAAGAGGCTTTATTTTCTGAAGGATTCTCCTGAGTAATAAACCATTATACTTAAAATGGAAAATATTGCTGTGTAGGTATGTGGGTTTTTTTTTTTAAATCTTATTTACTGTGATTTTTCTCCCCTTTCTCCCTATACCACCAAGTCAACCTAGCACATGCTTGGCTTTCATTCAGGCTGTCTTTGGGCATAAAATTCTTGGCATTTCAGTCACAGTACTGGCTTCAGGGAAGAACTTTTTTTTTTTTTTCAGTAACTGAAATGCTGCATTCTCTACTACACTGCTTTATCTGGCAGGGGGAATTTGCTGGGACCAGACCCAAAGAAAAGGCAAAAGAAAAGGAAAAATGCCACTGGGAGTCCATATGCCAACTTTTTTCCTTCTCTGATCCTGTATCTTTTTTACTAGTTCTTCCAGATCTGCTATTTTTATTTTTTTTGGCTTTGGAACAAGCCTTGCATTTCTCAAGAACTGGATAGGGATTGCTCTCCAGTTGCAAGTATCTGATTAAAATTTTCTTTGTCTATACAAATTTTCCCAGCTTAGACACTTTATGCTTGGAACGATTCCCATGGGTCAAGAGTGGGTTATGACAATCTTCATATCTGGTAAACAACAAAATCCTCAATACTCTTTCTAGTATGATAGCTAAATTTGAATTTGACATTAGAAAGAATTTTGGACTTAGAGTCTGAAGAAAGGGAGGTGTTTCTTTACTCTATCACTTACTATCTATATGGTATTAGGTAACTCATTCTGTACCTCTCAGGCTCCAATTCCTCATGTATAAGACAAAGGGGTTAAAACTAGAAATATTAAGATATTTTCTGGATGAAAATCCATGATCCCTAAAAACATTAAGTCTCTCAGAGAATCAAAATAATTTCTGTGAAGTTCAATTTTCATTTTGCTTCTCCCTAGCATCCTTCAAGGCCTTCATGGATTAAACCCCAAAAAGACTTTAGAGATTTTCTAGCTCAAATTGTTCATTTGTTAGATGAGAAAACTGAGACCCCAAGAAATTAAGTAATTTACTCAAGTCCAAATCATGCAACAAGTTTCAAAGCCTAGATTCCAAGCCACTTTCTCTGATTCCAAATACAGTTCTCTCTCAATGTATCATTTACTTTTCATTAACCTAGACTTTCATTCTCATTTGTGTAAATACACATTTACATGTGTACACATATGCATATGTGTTTATATATGTAGCAGGTATATTTATGTAGCACATATAACACATATGCACGCTATACTTATGCATGCATACATACATACATGAATATATACATATATACATAAAGTCAATCACAAACCGCACTCCTAAGGTGCTGCTATGAATAACTTTTAGGATCTAATGGCATAGTATAGTGAACTCTCTATTTATTCAGAAATACACTAAAGCAAATCATTCAAGAAACTAAAGCACAACATTCACAACAATATAACATAACAACTTATTAGAAGGTAGCCACATAGTCTTAAATAAAACATCATTTAGTAAGTCACAATTTCCTCAATCAGTACACAGTATCCAAGTAAAGTCCTCTTTCATCCTGACTTGAGGCTGGCTTCCAATCATCCTTAAACCAATTATCCTTAAGTGGTAGCAGAGAGTACAAACAGCATCCACACCTACCTCACTTTAAGTTACAATATCATCAATCAATACAAAGTATCCAAGTAAAGTCTTCTTTCACCTTAACTGGAGGCTGTCTTTCAAAGCCCATGGTGGGTCCTCTTCCATGGATTGACTGCTCCCAGCTCTCACCTGAATTCACACATAGGCAGCTCTCCATTCTAGTTCTATATCTCAACTCACAGGTACTGTTCCTCTCCGAGTCCTTTGCACTTTCTGTTTCTATGAAGACAAAGCTTAACAGAGTTACAGCAATATTTATACACATTAAACTTAACAGAACTACAGTAATATTTACATAAGTTACTGGCACTATCATATCAATTCACTTAGTCTGACAAAGTAACACAAATCAACAGATAAGGCTTCTGTCTGAGAAATCAACACGAATCAACAATAAAGTCCTCTTTCAGGACTTCTGTAATAACAGTGAACAACAGACAGAGTGCTGACATCACATTCTCTTTCTTAGCTCTGCTCACTCCCAGCTCTGCTAGAGCTTTTTGCTGCTCTATTACTTCCTCTTCCACTATTTTGGCAAACTCTTCCCACCAAGGGCTCCATGTGATTACATTAGGCCTATTAAGGGCAGGGAAGGTCTTCAAACTCCCTCAGGTCTGTTAAGGGCAGGGAAGGTCTCCAAACTCCCTTAGGTTTGTTAAGGGCAGGGAAGGTCTCCAAACTCCCTCAGGTCTGTTAAGGGCAGGGAAGGTCTCCAAACTCCCTTAGGCCTATTAAGGGCAGCACAATGTATACTGTTTTAAACAGAGATTCTTGATACAATCAAAGGTGAGACTCAAAGGCACTTGAATAGTGAAACAAACAGCAATGTACTACCTTACTTGCCATTACAACATATATACAATACAATAGAATACATACATACATACATACATACATATATGTGTTTTATCCTTAATCTCCTAGTTCTAATTACCATTTAAATGGCTGAAACATCTCACTCAAAAGAAATCTCTCACTCTGAAGCAAATGCTTTTCAGATTATCACAAAACCAGAAAAGAGCTCTGGACAAATGTAAACTATGCCTTTCTGGGTCAGATCTCAGATTTGAGCCACCTATTTCTCAGTCTTTGGCAGAACACAGAAGTTTGTGGTTGAGCTTCCTGATGAAAACCTCAAAAAGATTTTAAAAAATCTCTACCTCCCTCATCCCAATCACAGTTTCCCTTAACAACCTGTGATGAAGCCAGGAATTTATCTAAATATTTCTGGAAACTATATGTATTTTCAGACTTTGCCAACACTAGGGGCCAAGAAACCCCCAATACTACCTGCTGTGTGAAATTGTGCTTCTTTTAATTTTTCAAAAATTTTGCTTTTTCAAGGTTCAAGTTCTAATGAATAAGGGGACCTTTGATTTATATGAGGGATATTCCAAATACTTGTTTGCCAGTAGGCTGTTTGGAATTAGGAGTTCATTTCTCATTGAAATAATGTTACATCTGGCCAAGTCAGGACAAAATACAGTAGACAAATTTATGCTTCAAGCATGGGTTGGACTAAATGATCTTTAAGATCCCTTCCAATGCTAAATATTCACTAATATTTTGATTATTTTTAAACCCATAAAATAACTGAAATATAGAACATAATCAACGATCTTAAATAATTTTCTTTTAGAAAACCCAGCTTAGTAAGGAATCTATGCCCTTCTACTTTAAAAGTGGGAACTATATATTCCTGCCTCCAGTAGAGTTTAAAACCCCCCACTCTTTTTACTGTCCTTATTTTCCCTTGCCATCCTCAATTCCTTATGATATTTAATATGACACTATTCTTTTTTTTATATATAATCTTATCAATTTTATAAGGCAATGCCTTTGAGATGTTGAAGTCCCAATGGAAACAAAATGAGGGAAATCCAAGCTGGATAGCAGAAACCGTCACATCATTTTTTGTCATTGCAAGGCAGCATGAGAGTTCACAAAAGAATTGGATAACTATTAATCAAAATAAACATTATCACGGATTTAAATTACACATCATGTCATCAATTCAACAACAAATTGAGAAAATAGTTTAATGTCTCTCTTTAAAGGAAATGACAGTTTTCTTTTTTAAAATAAAATAAAACAATGGTTATGAAGTCCAGTGCCACCAAGCTACCTTCATTTTGTCCCAAACAGCTGTAAGAGAATCAAAAGCAGGACAGACATCCAAGATGGTAAACTGACAGTCCTTATTTACTTCTCCACCATCATAATAATCAATAACATATCTAACTTCTGTTCCACAACAGTTAACAATCCAGTCATGTCTGTCAAAAGGCAATTCATATCTCATCCATGAGCAAATTCTAGCTCTTGGTGAGTAGTCCTTAGCTTTACCTCCAAATTGGATCAGTGTTGGCCCACATGGGCACTCAGTAACATGAAGAGCTTCCCACTTTAAAATCTCCTTCCAAGACTGTTCATTATTCTGATTGTGAATCTTAATATTATTATATATATCTCTCTGACTGATGTCATCATCTTTCCATTTCCATCCTTTTCTTAATATGGCATTCCAAAACATCTGTTCTGAAAGGCAAACCCACTTTTTTTTTTTTTTCTGAATCTGCCCTGGGAATTGGTGATTCTTCCCTAACAGTTGATAGTGCAAATGGCTGATGGTGTCTGATTAGGTGGTGGCATCATGTTTGAAGGATCAATATTATCTTTATTTTGATAGGCAGCAGATGTTACAGGACACTCCACATAGTCATATGCTTGATCCTGATGTGCAGGTACTGAGTGAGATTGACTTTCACAAGGTTTTATTGGATAGGTTTTTATTCAATGGATAACCTCTTTCCTTTCTTTCATGCATCAGGCATCCTGAAGGTGGAGAAACCACCTGATTCTCTGTAGCAGTTGAGACCTGCACTGCAACAACAGGAGTGCATGTGGATGTACCCATGGTCTTGATCACCTTTTGGAAAATGACTCTAAATAGACATCTGTCCCAGGCCTGGCCAACTGTGGTGCCTGTGGCCTCGTGTCCCTCTTGACCCTGAGCCGGCTCCATGATGCTATTCTTACAGATTTTTTAACACAATTTTACATTTATCCCATTTCTTGCCCTTGCTTCTATCATTTTTACATTTATTTTTTTATCAAAATGGGATTTGTCTGGCTCCTATTCATTCATTTCAAGCTACTTTCCTTTTTCTTCCTCATTAGAATTACTTTCTCTAGATTTCAGAATTTTGCTATTGAGAATTTCCTATTTCTGGTTTTCTCTTGAAAAATTTTAATCCGTGGGCTCCTACTTTCCCATGCTAAATTATCTAGCTTGCTTCTTCTTCTTTATCACAAATTGAGGGAGGAAGTGTTACTTCCTCACAAGGTTCCCACCATTTCCATCCTATGAACGAGTTCCTTCTTGCTGGCAAAAATCATACTAAGAATATAACTTCTGGTTGTAAATTCCTCCATACTTTAAAGGACAAAATTGGAGTTCAGTCCCAAAAGTATTGGTCACTGTGCTTTTGGCAATGAAAGCACTCCAGAAAATATATAGATCATTGAAAACCCACATCACTATTACATATTAATCAATATTATCATAGAATAATAATCGCTATTGCATAATATCTTTGTCCCATGCTAGTGAATTATTTCCTGAACTTGTACATCTCTCTTCCACCTTCCCTGCCCCAAGGTTGTTAGGTGTAGTATATTCTGATTACAAATCATTCTGTCTCTCCATTAATTTTTCCCCTCCTCCCCCACCCCCAGCAATAGTCACTTCAATTTGTCCCTCCCTTTTTGGTACCTAGATTTCATTACTTATCTTCTTAATATGCAGTGCCAACTTGTTTCCCCATTACCTATCTTTTTTTTTTTTATTTGCTATTGAGACTTTATTAGGTGCTGTGGGAGATACAAACAAAACAATGACCACAATTTGACTATAAGAGACTTAAAATTCTTTGGGAAGGTAGGGAAAAACACACATTAGACATTTTCTTAAAAGCTGCTCTTTCTGGGGCGGCTAGGTGGCGCAGTGAGTAAGAGCGCTGGCCTTGGAGTTGGGATGACCCGAGATTGAATTCGGCCTCAGAAAATGAGCACCCACACATAAATAATGATTAGCTGTGTAACCTTGAGCAAGTTACTTAATTCCAATTGCTTTAAAAAAAAAAGTTGCTCTTTCATAGTTGCATGAGGACAGATACTATCCCATCTCTTTCCTTTTCAATATTTCACTTCTGGAAAAATTAACCTACCTTTTATACTTCATTTCTTTGCCTTCTATCTCTTCTCCAATCCCATTTCAATGTGGATTTTTCCCCTGTCAATCTTTCAGAACCATATCCTAGAAGGTAATCAAAGCCTTCTTGTTCTTGGACTGTTCCAGGAATTTTCTCAGACCTCTATCATGTTTGTTTGTTTGTTTTTTTTTAATAAGGTTTGCCTTTCTGAACTCATATTGATCCAAGGATCTCATCTTACTCAGAATTGGTGATACCTGCTTGGTTACATTTGCCCTCTTGAATTAGAACCTGAAGTGCATCTCTTTGACTACCTGAAGGATCCTCTACCATCTCACACCTTTCTTTTTAAAAAATATTTCTCTAAAGACAATTGAGTTTTCTCCCACAGACTTCTGGATATCTCAACTGCTATAGTTCTTTTTATATTGTAGCGACTTTTTATCATACCAAACTTGGTTGATCTACATAGGCAGTTTTCTCCCTGCCTTTTCAGCTTAAATCCCTTTTTAGATTTGCAAGATATCAGGGATATATAATCTTGCTCATCTTTGTTTGTTATTCTCCATCCTGTCTAGGAGCCTTCCCTTTCTATATTTTAAGTCATAGATGTAATCCCAGTTTCAGACACCATTCCCCACCCCCTATTCTGTTGTCACCATTCATTTATGGGATATTTAAAAAGGAATTTAAATGAGAAATTAATTCAACAGTAAGTGCTTATTTAATATATGCATAAGTGATATTAAGGGCAATACTAATTGAAGTAAAATAAATTAAATACATACATAATTTGATAAACTATTTATTCAGAATTTAGAAAATAAGGAGTTCCAGTCAATTTACTTTCTTTTAGTATTTATTGAGACTTTATTATATTCCTAGCATGAGTCTAGTTTTCACTGGGAATAGAAATATAATTCATAGGTCTCATCCTGTAGACTCACAGCATCTTAGACTGAGAGCTACAAGGGACATTAGAGGTCACTGATGAACTTATACTGAGAAGAAATGACCATATTGTTAGTGAGATGAAGACTAATAAATAATGAAATACTAAAAGAAAAGATTCTGGTTAATTGAGATTTGCCACACTTACATAAGGATTGCTAATTTTTAAATAGATAGATTGCAACCACCACAAATGTCCTACTCATGTACTTCATATTAGTGCAGAAATTACCTTTAAAAGATGTTATATCAAAATGTAAGATCTGAAGAGGGAGAAAAGGATAAAGAAAAGAAAATAGGATAGAAGGAAATGCAGTTAGAAATCATAGCTATGAAGGTGAATGTGATGAATTCATCCATGAATGGAACAGATAACAGGATGGATTAGAAACTAGATTCTAACAATAGGTTGTTGAAAGAAACACACTTGAAATGGAGAGAAATTAGCAGAGTTAAAATAAAAAGCAAGAGCAAACTATATTAAATCTCAGCTGAAGTAAAAAAAAATGTAGGGGTAGCAATCATGATCTTGGAGAAATGGAAGCAAAGATAGGCCTAATTAAAAGAGATAGGCAGGGAAACTTCATCTTCCTAAAAGTCATTATAGACAATTAAATAATATCAGTATTTAACACATATGCACCAAACAATATAGCCTCTCAATTCTTAAAGGAAAAGTTAAATGAGTTTCAAGAAGCAATAGTATAGTAAAACTATTCTAATGGGGAACTTCAACTTTCCCCTATCAAAGCTAGATAAATCAAAGCATAAAATAAAAAGTTAAGGAAATGGGTAGAATTTTAGAATATTAAATCTGTGGAGACAATTGAATAGGAATAGAAAGTATACCTTTTTCTTAATTATACACAGCATCTTCACAAAAATTTACTATGTTTTAGGGCATAAAAACTTCATGAACAAATGCAGAAATATTAAATGTACTCTTATGAGACCATAATGCAATAAAAATTACACTCAGTAAAAAACTTTGAGAGCATAGATCCAAAATTAATCAGAAGAGGGGCAACTAGGTGGCACAGTGAATAAGAGCACTGGCCTGGAGTTGGGAGGGCCTGGGATCGGTTCCAGCCTCGGAAAATTAGCACCCACACATAAATAACTAGCCGTGTAACCTTGAGCAAGTTACTTAACCCCAATTGCTTTAAAAAAATTAATCAGAAGCTAAAGAATCCGATGCTAAAGAATGATTGGTAAAAGAAAAAAATCATAGAAAAAATAGATAATTTCATTAAAGAGAATGACCACAAAGAGGCTACGTATTTATATAGACAACACACACACACACACACACACACACACACGTGTGTGTGTGTGTGTGTGTGTGAAAGAGCAAATCAATGAATTGTGCATGCAACAACAAAAAATTTTAACTACCCAACTAAATGACAAAATTAAAATCCTGAAAATCAAAGGAGAGATTAATGAAATTAAAAGTAAAAAATGAAATAATAAATAAAATTACAACCTGATTTTCTGAAGCAATCAGTAACAGATTAAAGCATTGGTTAACTTTATTTTTAAGAAGAAAAATTAATTACTCATATCAAAGATGAAAAGAATAAATGCACCACCAGTGAAGATAAATTAAAGAAGTTATTGGGAGCTGTTTTGCCTAATTATATATCCATAAATTCGACAATCTAAGTGAAATGAATGAATGTCTACAAAAATATGAATTGCCCGGGTTACAGAAGAGGAAATCTCAAAATTAAAAAACCCTAACTTAGAAAAAGAAATCAAACAAGTCATAAATGAATTTCCTAAGAAAAATACTGAGGACCAGATGGGTTTCCAAGGGAATTCTACTAAATATTTAAGCAGTAATAAATCCCAATACTATATAAATTGTTTGAAAATGTATGTAAATAAGGAATTCTACCAAATTCCTTTTCTGAAACAAATATGGTTTTGACACCTAAACCATGGAAAACAAAAACAGAAATATAACTATAGACCAATTTCCTTAATGAATATTCATGGAAAAATTTTAAATAAAATACTGACAAGTATATTGTAGAAGTATACCAAAACAATCTTACATTATGACTAGTTGGGATTTATATTAGAAATGTAGAACTAGTTCAATATTGGGAAAACTGTAAGCATAATCTAACATATCAATAAAAATCATTTAATTATCTCAATAGATGCAGAAAATACTTCTGACAAAATACAACACTCATTTCTATTAAAAACCCTGGAAGATATAGATATGGATGTAGTCTTCCTTAAAATGATCAGTAGTATGTATATAAAAACCAAGAACAAACTCTATCTGTAATGATTATTTGCTAAAAGTCCTCCCTAGGTAATGCAAGGCTACCTATTATCACTCTTATTTTTTCATAAAAATTACTTTTTTCTTTTCTTTTTAATTTATGGAATAAAGCAACATTTCTATAACAGTAAAATACATTATTAAAAATCATTAAATATTGTATTAGAAATACTGGTTATATAAATAAGATTAAACATTGAATAAAAATATGCAATGAAGAAGCAGAACTATCAACCTTTGCAGATATACTTCAAGAATTCTGAAGAATCAACTAAAATAACAGTTGAAACAATGAAGAAATTTAGCAAAGTTGCAGGATATAAAATAAACCCACATAGATAACCAAAATTTCTATATGCTACCAACAAAACTAATCAGGGAGAGAGAGAGAAATTCCATTCAAAATAATCGCAGTCATTATAAAATACTGGGAAGTCTACCTGCCAAGACAAATCCAGGAAAAACATTTTTTTCATAGAATAAAGACAGTTCTGAATAATTGAAAAATATTAATTGTCCATTAATTTACTTGTTTAGTACCATACCAACCAAATTTCCATAAAATTATTCCATAGAGCTAGAAACAATAATATCAAAATTCATCCAGAAGAATAAAAGGTCAAAAGTATCAATGTGAAGGAAGTAAAAATGTGAAGGAAAGCAGGTGAGCAGCACCAGTTTTCAGACTATATCATGAAGTGGTAATCATCAAAACAATCTGGTACTGGCTAAGAAATAGAGCAGAGGATCAGTGAAATAGATTAGGTAAACAAGACACTATAGTACATGACCATAGTATGCTAGTGTTTGACAAACCCAAAGATCCCAGCTTTTGAGAAAAGAACTCACCATTTGAAAAAAAAAAATTGCTGGGAAAACTGGAAAGCAGTTTGAAAGAAAGGAGGCATAGACTAACATCTCACACCATATATAAAGATAAGGTGATATGGACATATGATTTAGACATAAAGGGTGATATCATAAACAAATTAGAGGATCAGGGAAAATTTGACTTATCAGATTTATAGGTAAGGGAAGATTTCATGATCAAACAAGAGATAGAAAAGATCATGGAAAGTAAATTGGACAATTTCAAGTACATGAAATTTAAAAGTTCATATACAAACAAACTTAATGCAGCCAGAATTAGAAGGCAAAAAGGAGAATGGTAGAGGGGAAGGGATATTGCAAGTTTCTCTGACAAAAGCCCCATTTCTCAAATATATAGGAAATTGAGCCAAATGTATAAAAATGAGTCATTCCCAACTGATAAGTGGTCAAAGGATATGAACAGGCAGTTTTAAGAAAAAATAAAAATAAAAACTATCAGTAGTCCCATTAAAATGCTTTAAATCAGTATTGATTAGATAATTTCAAAGTAAAAACTTACATAGAGATAGCACCTGAGACCTATCAGATTGGCTAACATGACAGAAAATGAAAAGAACAAACTCTGGAGGGGATGTGGAAAAATAGGGACACTAATGTACTATTTATAGAGTTGCTAACTGGCCCAGTCATTCTGGAGAACATCTTGAAACTATGTTCAAAAGACTATAAAACTATGTGTACCTTTTGACTCAGAATTACCACTCCTAGGTCTGTATCACAAAGATAGCAAAGAAAAATGAAAAATATGTACAAGAATATTTATAACAACTCTTCTTGTGATGTCAAAGAATTGGAAATTGAGGGGATGCCCATCAGTTGGGAATTAACTAAATAAATTGCAGCATATAAGTGTGATGTAATATTCTTGTGACATAAGAAATGGTGAGCAGGAGGCTTTCAGAAAATTCTGGAGAAGACTTATATGAACTGATGCAAAGGGAAATGAACATAATCAGGAGAATATTGTACACAGCAATAGCAATATTGTAATAATAATCAAGTGTAAAAAAACTCAGCTTCTCTGATCAAGCTAGTGATGCAAAATAACTCTAAAGGACCCATGATGAAAATACTACGCACCTCCAGAGAGAGAACTGATGAACTCTGAGTGCATATTGAAACATACTTTTTTCACATTCTTTGTTTGTTGCTTTTTATTTATTTATTTTTTACAACATGGCTAACATGAAAATGTGTTTTGCTTGACTTCACATGTATAATTGTTATCATATTCCTTGCCTTCTCAATGGGAGGGGCAGGGATAAAAGGGAGGGAGAAAATTTGGAACTCAAAATATTTTAAATGAATGTAAAAATAAACAATAGGATGTAAATTCTGGCAGGTTTTACTGAACGAGAAAAACTTCTGCACTATTTCTAATGACAGGTATGGTCTATTGTCCAAGGACAAGCCTAGTTAAGCATCAAAACTACCATATGAACTTGGTCTCTAGATGATTAATTCCTTAACCTTAGCAACTGATAAAATGAAGAATGATACAACATGATTCTTAATTCTGTGTAGCTCCTTTTCCACATTTACAGTAAGTGTAGTAGACTAGTAGAGCAGTGAAAAGAAGAGTAGAAGTTTCTAAAAGACACACAGACACACTTTATCACTTATACATGGTGTTTTAACTGTTAATTATTATGAAGGTGAGACTCTCACCCAAAGTGCAATCATTTGATATATTACTGAAGTAACTGAACCATATCAATATTGATATTCTTGTTATAAGTGAAATCAAAAGGGGGGAGTTTTAATTAAATGGAAGGATGGCTCACCAAACCTATTGAAAAGGCAAAATGGAAGAATTAATTTCATTTCTTTGCAAGGCTAATTAGAACTATTGTTTCATGAGGAATTCAGTCATCTTAACTTGCAGTCCTAAAGATGAACCTAGGCAAAAATACCACCATGAAGACAATCACAGCTCGGGTACCAACATATGTTCCAAAGAATGATGAAGCAGGGTTATTTATTTAAGAACTTGACAGGATACTTCAAATCAACTCAATGTATATATACATTGGAGTGTGCCACCTGTATATAATAAATTCTTTCTTCCAGAAGATAGCCAGAAGGCATTGGATATTGCAAGAACTCAACAAGATTACAAGCACGCTTATATACACACACACACAAATTATATTGACCACATCTTAATAGACAGGAAGTAACTGGTTATTGATGTGGGCGTCATCTCTGAGTCAACTGTCTCTCTTCAGTCAGTTTATCAGCCTGTTAGAGGAAGTGAAAACAGTAAAATGAAGTGTGGTGGGGGCGGCAGTGGTGAAGAGGAAGCATCTGGATCAAGCCAAATACACATGGAAGAGATCTGGAGTCAACCCAAATTTAAATACATTGAAAGACTAATTTTCAAGATATTGGAAAATGGTGAGGATACTGAATGACTAGAGAAGCTGGAGATGGCATTAATACCAAAAAAGTGATTGAGTGGTACATCAATAACTTCTGACTCATATGCCTACTTTTTCATTCCTAAAATGTTTATGAGAATTATATACACAGTATCACAGGCACCTGGATGAAAATGTGAAAAGGAAAGAATGAAATAGTGGGGTTTTTTAGAGCCAACTACTTCTTTACAGCCACAAAATTGACATGTGTATAAAATAAGGTCCTGTTATGTTTATTGTTTATTTATTATTAAAAAGTATTTAGTCTACCACAGAAGAATACAGTCTTATAGGCTTTCCTCCAACAAGGAATTTCTTTTTTTTTTTTTTAATTAATTTATTAGTTTAGTTTCAGTTAACAAGATTCAATTCCATAGTTCCTTGATTTTCAAATTTCCTTTACTTCCCTCCCCCCCCCTCATGACAGCATATAGTACAGTATAGGGTCTGCAAATGCATTCATATTAAACATTATTCCAATTACAAAGGCATATTGTACTAGGTGGGATGAAAGATGGTAAGGAAGAAGTAAAACCAAACAATGAGAAGAACAAGATCATTTAGTTTGCTTCCATCAGGATTCAGGCTCAGTTCTTTCTAGTTATATCTCTGGATGGCGCATTTCTCACTTTCTTGAGTCATTCGGGATTAACTTATATCACTGCATTGCTGAAAAGAGTCCAGTCTGTCATAGTTGGTCGTCACAGATATGGTATGTCTGTGATTGTATACAAATTTCTTCTGATTCTACTCTTCTCGCTCAGCATCAGTTTGTATAAGTCTCTCCAGGTAATTATGAAATCCGTCACCTCCTCGTTTCTTATAGCACAATAAAATTCCATTACATTCATATACCACAACTTGTTTAGCCATTCCCCAATTGATGGGCACCCCTTTAGTTTCCAATTCTTTGCAACCACAAAAAGGGCTGCTAAAAATATTTTTGTACATATGGTTCTTCCTCCCACTACTATGATCTCTTTGGGATATAACCCTAGAAGTGGTATGGCTGGGTCAAAGGGTATGAAATTATTTATAATCCTTTGGGCATAATTCCAGATTGCTCTCCAGAATGGTTGGATAAGTTCACAACTCCACCAGCAATGTATTAGCGTTCCAATTTGCCCACATCCTCTCCATCATTTGTCACTTTCTTGTTTTGTCATCTTAGCCAATCTGACTGGAGAGATGTGGTATCTCAGAGTTGTTTTGATTTGCATTTCTCTAATTAATAGTGATTTAGAGCATTTCTTCATATGATTATAGATATCTTTAATTTCTTTCTCTGAAAACTTCCTATTCATATCCTTTGACCATTTCTCAATTGGGGAATGACTTGTATTCATATAGATTTGGCTCAATTCTCTATAAATTTTAGAAATGAGTCCTTTATCAGAGACACAAGTTGTAAAAAATTCTTTCCCAATTTCCCACCTCCCTCTTGATCTTGGTTACATTGGCTTTGTTTGTACAGAAGCTTTTCAATTTAATGTAATCAAAATTATCCATTTTGCATTTTATAATGCTCTCTAATTCTTGTTTGGTCCTAAAGTCTTCCCCTCTCCACAGATCTGTCAGGTAAACTATTCCTTGCTTTCCCAAATTGCTTACAGTATCATCCTTTACACCTAGATCATGCACCCATTTAGACTTAATTTTGGTATATGGTGTTAGATAGTGATCTATGCCCAGTTTCTGCCATACTGTATTCCAGTTTTCCCAGCAGTTTTTGTCAAATAGTGCATTCTTATCCCCAAAACTGGGGTCTTTGGGTTTATCGAACAATAGATTACTATATTCATTAACTGCTGGGTCTCCTGCACCTAATCTATTCCATTGATCCACTACTCTACACCTCTGCCAGTACCAAGCAGTTTTGATGACTGCTGCTGTATAATACAGATTAAGATCTGGCATAGCTAGTCCACCTTCCCTAGCATTTCTTTTCATTAATTCCCTTGATATTCTAGATTTTGTTTTTCCAAATAAATTTTGTTATTATTTTGTCTAACTCTACAAAGTAGTTTTTTGGTAAATTGATTGGAATGGCACTAAATATATAATTTAGTTTGGGTAAAATTGTCATTTTTATTATATTAGCTCGACCCAGCCACGAGCAATTGATATTTTTCCAGCTATTTAGATCTGATTTTATTTGTGTGAGAAGTGTTTTGTAGTTGTGATCATATAGATTCTGGGTTCAACAAGGAATTTCTTGTGCATACATAAATATCACATAGTTCCTTTGTTAATGTGATCACAGAGATAACTCTTTTCAACTTTCCCCTGATTATCAAAATCAGCCAAGGCATAAACCAGGGAGTTATGTGCTAACCAAAGGTGCTTACATCTGTTATAGACAATGTCCTGTGCAAGAGGTGACATAGACATAGAAGGTATAGGTACCTTGTGATTCACATTATTAGAAGCAACATCTACATGGATGATATTACAGATAGATAGAAGTGTGGAAGTAAATTGTATATGAAAAATCCAAATTAACTTTTTTATTGGCTATTGCATATGTGTGTATGTGAGTGAGTAATTATTACATGTATATTCACAATGGAATAATTAAGACTTCATGGAAAAGCATATGTTTTCTATAATCTATATCAAATAACTTACTGTTTTAGGAAGGCAGGGGATGAGATAGGGAGGGAGAATAATTTGAAATTCATTTTTTTAAGAAATAAATATTAAAAAATTGTCTTTGGATGTAATTAGAAAAATAGAATGCTATTTAATAATAATAATAATAATAAAACATGTGGTTTTGGAGACACATCCAGTACTTGGATTCTTTATCTATAAAACAAGACGCCTGGACTAGATGACTGTTAAGCCAGCTGGTTAGGTTCATGGGAGCACTTTCCTGGAAGGCTGGGAAATATTGCATGTTTTTGCCTCTAAAATATACATCTCTGGACTCAACTTTGCTTTCTTATTTCAATCTCGGATTTCCAGTTGCCTGTTGAACAACTCTACTTTCATGGCCTTCCAACATTCCAACCTAATCTATCTTGAAATAAATTCTTCATCTATTTCCCCAAAATTAACTTCTTCATTCTTTTCTTTTTGATAATGGTGTCACCATGCTCCTAATCACCTCTTGTAGCAACCTTAAACTCATCTTTCAGTGCATTAAAATAATCCCCAAGTCTCCTCCATTTTATATACAAACTATACATCTGAAATATAACCACTCTTTTCTGTCCCTAATCCTTTAGTTCAGACCTTCATCTCCTCTCTCACCAGGAGGATTTTTTTAATTACACAATATTCCTTCAGTGCTTTGCAAACTTTAAGTGCTATATAAATATTAGCCATTACTATTACTATTTAAGTAGATTTCTTTGTAGTACTCCAACCTCTAGACTCTCCCCATTCTAAAGTATACTTTATATGACTACAGAGATTTTCTTGAAACGCAGCTATAGCACCATGCCCCTAATCAAAAATAAAAACTTTGTTAATGGTTCATCTACTTACAAAACTAAGCCCAAACTCTATAAGTTATACATTCAAGGTCTTCTATGTTCTTATCTCAGAATACCTTTCTAACCTTATCTCCCCTACATGCCTGTTCTTTGCTTTACCCAAATTTAATAATTTGTTCTT
>WOXC01009044.1:0-181856 GCA_011680675.1 Gymnobelideus leadbeateri
GTTAGACAGGACTTCAGTGGTTATCTAGAGTAGATCATATATAAAATGGTATCCTAAAACAATACATTCAACAAGTGATCATCCTGCCTTTTCTTGAAGATGCAGAATGAGAGTATGCAGAGTTTAGTAACTTCTGAGGTATAATGCCAAATTGTTTTCCAGAATGGCTCTATTTATTCAAAGTTCCCACAAGTACAAATATATTTATAACACCTCTTTTTGTAGTGGGAAATTAAAGGGGTTTGCATCAATTGGTAAATGTCTGAACAAATTATAATATCGAAATATAATGAAATATTATTGTTTTGCAAAATATGGTGAAAGCAATAGTTTTAGAGAAACATGAAAAGACTTTTATGAATTGAAATAGAATGAAATAAATTAGCAGAAACAATAGAACAATGTATATAATGCCAACTCCTTGGTAAAGAATAACATTTTGGAAGATGTAAAAACCCTGATCAATGCAATGACCAATTAAAATTCCAGAGGATCAATGATAAGTGATAATGTAATCTCTGATAATAGAGAGGTAATGAACTCAAGATACAGAATGAGATAAAATTATGGATGTGCTTGATGTGGGGATTTTTTTTTTCTTAATTATATATATATATATTTGATCCCAGGGATTTTCTTTTTTTTTCCCCCCAAAGGGGTGGTGGTGGTAAGAAAGTGACATTTTAATCATTAAAAAAAGTAAAAGACATCTAATAAAGGGGAAAACTAATACTTTCTAAGGTTGACTATCCCACTTTTGGATAGCTCTAATTACCAGTAAGTTTTTCTTTACATCAAGACTAAGTTTGACTGTTTGGAATGTCTACTCTTAGTTCAGACTTAAGGAGCCAAACAGAAAGAGCTTTTACTTCCTCATATTTTGAGGTTCTTTCAGTTACTTGAAGAACAACTACCCTGTTCCCCTGAGCCTTCTTGTCTGAAGTTTCTAGTTCTTTCAACCTATTTTCATATGGCATGGACTCAAGTCTCCTCAGGTTGCTGTTTGCCTTCCATTTGATATTCTCCTGTTCATCGATTTGTTTCAGAACTTTGCACAGTATTCCAGATGTGTTCTGACAAGAACAAAGAAAAACGAGACTCTCACCTCCTTGTTCCTGGAAGCAATATCTCCCTTACTACAACCCATTATATCCTTATAGCTTTTGTTAGCTGTCATATCAAAATGTTGATTGATATTGAGCTTGCAATCTATGAAAAGTCCCTGAAGTTTTTCAGAAAAAAATCTCATCTAAACATGCATCCCCCAGTTTGTGCTTGTGAAATGTATTTCCTTTAGCTGTTTAACAGAGACAAATGTATCTTATTAGCTTAAGCCCCAAGGTTTTATGCTATCAACATTTTGTGTATTCTGACTGTCATCCAGCATGCTATCCCTTCTTATTTTTGTCATCAGCAAACTTAATCAAGATGCCATCCCTTCCTACCATACCTGGCATAGCAAGTACTTAAATGCATGCTGATTGAGTTATTCAGATTTGTCCAAATACAAAAGCTAAGTAGTATGTGCTTAAATACAGATCCCTGGAGTACTCCACTGGAGACTTCCTTCTGAGTTGATATGGAACCATCAATGACTGCCCTTTAAGTCTGGCCACTCAGTCAGTTCCAATTCCATATTATTCTACCATCATTCAGCCTTCATTATTTCTACATCTTTTACCTAAGAATAATATGATATACTTTGTGAAATATTTTGCTAAACCTAGATAAACTATATATTCAGCATTACCTTGGGCTATTAGTTTATCAACTCTATTAAAAAAAAAAACTCTCTCTCTCTCTTTACACACACACACACACACACACACACACACACACACGTATACTAACACAACCCAACTAAGAGCTTATAAAGTTGAATGCAAAAAAAAAAAATGTGTTATACTAATACTGTGATTTCAAGCACTGCCATTGCCCTCCAAATTATTTCTACGTCTGCTTCTTAATAAGTAGAGCTATAATTGGGAAGTCAGATACCTGGAGCAATTTCATATGGGGATGGAAATGATAGAAAATGCCCACTAATCCACAATTTACCACTCTGTCTTAGTTTCCTTATCTGCAAAATAGAGGTTCTAGGAGCATAGATTTTGAACTAGAAGTGAAGTTAGAAGTTATTAAGTCCAAAGCCCTCATTTACTAATTTGGAAACAGGGGCCCAGGCCAATCAATAAATCAATAGACATTTAGTAAGTACCTTCTATGTGCTAGACACTTCTATGTGCATTGGGAACACAAATATAAAAAAGACAGATAGTTCCTATCCTCAAGTAGTTTATAATCTAATAGGGGAAGACAAAACACAAAACAAGGCTGAAAGGGGTGAGAAGAGGGAGATAAGGGGGTGCTCTTTCTTAGTATCTGAGGTAGAATTCAAACCCAGGTCTTCCTGACTTAATATGCAGCCCTCTGTCCTTTATACCACACTGCCTTTCAAGTAATGGTGTTCACACTATCTAGCTCTCAGGACTTTTGGGAAGACAGGTGAATTATGAATCCTTATGTATCATAACATGATATAAATGTGAGCTATTAGTATTACTCTCTCATCCAGCTCTGTAGTTGCCTTATGATACAGTAGAGGAGGGAGGAACCTGGTGGGATAATGTACAAGAAGAAAATGGATAGAGGCAGATTGCTGTAGATGTGTCCTCTGTAAAGTTCACATAAACTCCCACGCAGAAATGGGAATGTACTCTTTGGTCTGTTCCCTTAAGAAAGGACAACTCCACTAAGTATTAAACAGTGAAACCCTGCCATGTGCTTTCAAGAGAAGAAAAGTCTCAAGACTTTCCAAATAAAGATCAATGGGTTGTTCCCACATGCAGTCAATTTCATCAGTGGAAATATACTTGGTAGAAATAGAATGCTCCCCGTGGTTTCCTGCTCTGCAGCTTTCTTAAAGGAATAACAGATGCTCCACATATTTTTCTAGCTCCAGACTGTCAGCAACTATACATTGGCTAATACTAATTGAATCACCTATCACCTGACCTATAGTACATGACTGCCTGGGGTTGTCCAAACAGAGGAAGAAGTCACTGACTCTTCACCAGTGCAACAGAGAGTTCAGAGAGAGATGAACTACTGGAAGCCCTACAATGACTGGAAAAGGGAGATGCAAGCATCCCTCCGAAATTCAAGAGAAAAATCAGTCAGGGTTTTGATGCAATCAATATTAATGAAGAACTTACTATGTGCTAGGCACCAAAGGAAGATAAAAAACAGATAAAATGCAAGTCCTACCATTTGGCCTTCTGGAAAAATCACTAAAATTTTAGAGCTGTAAAAACCTTTGGAAAGATCAGTTCAGCAAATAAATATTAAACTGAAGCTCAGGAAAACCAAATGATTTTCCCAAAGTAATCTATGCAATAGGGTAAAATCTGATATTCAATATTAGATTCTCTTAATCTAAATCTAGTACTTTTGACATTATAGCATCTGCTATGTATGGAGCACTGTAGTAGACTCTGGGGGTCAAATTAAGGTGATTAAGGCATAGTTCCTGCCTTCAAACTGTTTATATACAAATAGGACAGATTATTTCAGTACGTAAATAACTAGTATACCAAATGGAGATAGATAAATACACAGAAGAAATGCAAAGAGTTCAGAATCATAACCACAGAGAGGAAAGGACTTGGAATGTTGGAAAGGACTTCAATGACAGAGTTCTACTTAGCAATTTTCATGCCCATGGCAAACAAAATTCTGGGGTCAAGGAGGTCTCTTGAGACACTGGAAGGCCACTGATGGGGAACCCAAGACCAAAGCAGTTCAACTGTTACAGACTCTCCTTTTTGCCTTTTCATGTTACTTGACAGTGTTCACAACCTTCTCCCATACATTATTTTCTCTGGGTCACAGTGTTACTGCCCTCTCTCTGTTCTCCTCTATGTTTAATAAGTGGTTCCTCATTATCTCCAAGGTCAAATATCAAGTACCTGCTTGATTCTGAAAGCCTTTCACAACCTGAGTCCTCACCACCTTTTTATAAGTGTAAGTTTCCTTACACTTATTTCCCTCCATGTATTCTGTAATCCAGTGACAATGACCTTGTTTCTTACACATGGCAACACATCTCTAGAGTATGTGACTTTTCACTAACTCTCCCCTGTGATGTTTTCCCTTCATATTTCAATCTCCTGGCTTCACCAACTTTAGTCAAGATTGCTCAAATCCCACCTCCACCAAGAGGTCTTTCCTAGTCTCTCCGGTTGCTAGTCTATTTCCTCTGAGACCACCACCAGTTTATATTATGTATATTTTGTATGTACACAGGTTTGCCTTGCATGTTATCTTCTCTGTTTCAGTGTGAGCTCCTTGAGGGAAGGGACTATGCATTTTCCTTCCTTTTTTATATCCCCAGTGCTTAGAATAGTGCCTAGAATATAATAATATATAACTTAATAAATGCTTACTGACTGGCTTCTCAGTCTGTTTTGCTGGTTCATTGATAACATACCACTGAAAAATAGCTGGACCCATCCTGAGCTATCTTAAAGTCTTCACTTTTTAGATTTGCTTGTTGACCTTAATTAACTCTGATAGGATTAATTTTCATTGATATCTCTATCTTAGATTTACATATTTAACCCTTGTCTCTCTCCTGAGATTCTATCCCACATCACCAACTATCTTTTGAACATATCAAAAAGTATGTTCCACAGAAATCTCAAATTTTTCCTCTCCAAAAAGTACTCATAATTTTTTACACTAAAACATCCCCCTCTTCCAAGCTTCCCTCACTAAGAGTCTTAGCCTTGGCATGATCTCTCTCTCTCTCTCTGTCTATAAACATATGTGTATATGTGTGTATTTGCATACATGTATATATAAACACATATATCAACACACATGTATATAATGTACATGTGTGCATATCAACATACATGTGCATACATATTTGTGTGTGTGTTGACACACATATACATACATACATATATACATATACAAACATATGTATATATAGCCAAATATCTATTTCTACCAGATCTCTCACTTCTCTTGTATCTGCTTCCTTCTTTCTACTCATATGGCCACCATTGCATATCAGGTCCTCATTGCCTCTAATCTGGACTACCGTAAAGTCTAATAATTGTATCCCTGTCTCAAAGATCTCCTTTCTCTAGGCTATTCTCAACATAGCTAGTAAAGTGATTTTCCTAAGGTATGACAATGTCATTTCTCTACACAATAAACCCAGTAGTCTCATTGTTTTGGTGATCAATAGGCATTATTATTAAATATTAATTTCTCTGTTTACCTTTTCAAGTCCTTTACTGGGCCTCAGGTCTTATTATATATTAAACTTGTTATTTATTAATATCCTTCCTAAACTTTATCAAAAATTATATAAATGAAGGGCAGCCAAGCTGCCTTTTTTTTTCTGTTCATCATACAACACGCAACATCTCCTCTCTCTATGCATTTACACTATCCCCTACACCTGGAGTGTAGTCCACCTCACTTCCATCCCTTAGAATGTCTTGCTTCTTTCAAAGATATTTATAAGGGATATTTTCTACATCAAGCTTTCCCTGATCACCCCAACTACTAGTAAATTCCTTTTTAAAAGTCTGCTTTTTATGCATTTTGTATATAAGATACTTTTCTTTCTTATACTGCAAAAGTGGCAGAAAAAGGATGTCAATGTGAGAGATACAAATGCTTATGAGAAGACCTAAGACAAAGCAGCCAGTCTCTCAAAGGAAAAAGTGATAACTTATGGTAACATATATCCACAGTGCATTCTTTCCAAGTAGCTAATTTACATACAGTTAAAAAAAAAGCTTTGAAGTTTACTGCTCTGAAATTCTAGATCAAAGAATATTTTGCAGGTTATAGAGGACTTTTATATTGGTTATTTGTGTTAAATCTCACAGAAATATGGAATTTGGGTTTGTCAATCTATGAGAGAGGTAAAGTTCCTTACACCTAAGGAAGTCCTGATGAGAAGCCACAGGAGGAGACAGAATAGAAGATGCCAGATTATAAACCAAGATATTAGAAAGACAAAGCCAGTCACCAGAACATAGAAACTGACAGAACTCAGTGAACATGAACAGAGAAGAAAGATTGCTGCTTCAGATTGAGACCAAATGACTAAAGATTGCCTGGCTTTGCAGTATATGGTAGGTTGCTTAATCTGATTTAAGGAACAGTATTGTTCCTTATGTTTCATAAGAAAGGTTAGGCCTGGAATCACTGCAATTTTCTTGGGGTACAGGGGCATTGAGTATTGTGTTATTCCAGGATCTTAGGAATTACTCAGGCGAGGGAACTGCAAGCTTCAGTGCTTTCCAAAGTAATCTGATTCAAGGAAAATATTTTTTGCTGCCCACTGAGTTTGAGCTCTTCAAGATCCTGACCTGGTTTTGGGTCTGAGTATGCTGAAATCCAGAATCAAAGAACATATACTACAGCCAGAAAGAAAAGATTCAAATACTGAGGAGTCAAAATCAGTATTGCACACACTTTAGCAGCCACAACAATAAAAGAGGGGGTACCTTGTAATAGAATATTCTAGGAGGTGAAAGATATACACTTATTATAATCAAGCATAACTTACCCAGTTAATTGAGTGTAACCCTATGGGAAAGAGAAGGAGAATCATTAATGAAATGGAGGACTTCTAAGCACTCCCGATGAAAACACCAGCTTGCACAGAAACTTTGAAGTGAAAACTTTATGAGTCAAGAGAAACATAAAAAGTAAATCTGAAAAAATAATCATATGGGATTAAATGAGGATAAATTATTTCCATTCTAATGTGGGGATAAGATACATTTGTCCTCTTTTAACCCTGTCAACATCAGGGGTGATAAAGGGAGTCTAATTAGACAAAGGGTCTAGGAGTGGATTTTGTTATGTTTGGGTGGTCTTAAAAGACTAACATAAATGTAAGGGGAAAGGAATACATTAAAGGAGGAATGGGAGAGGAACGTTAGTCAAAATTGGAGTATAAAAGTAATCTATACAATAAAGAGAAAAAAGGGCAGGGGATGGGGTGACACTGGAACTCACTCTCATCTGAATTGGTCAAAAGAGGGAAAAACATTTACACTTGGGTAAAGTAATGCATTTCACTCAACAAGGAAATATGGGGAAAATGGGAGAAGGGGAAGAAAAAATAATAGGGAGGGTAGATTGAGGACGGATTTATCTTAAGCAAAACAAACTCAAAGGATTTAAAATATTCATCCTTTCTTTCTGTGGTAGCAACATTTGAAAATTGAGGGGGTATCTATCAATGTAAAGGCTGAAAAAGTCACAGCATATAAATATGATTAGATACTATTTTGCCACAAGAAGTGGTGGAGACAATTTAAGAGAAATGTGTCAACACTTGTATTTAATTGATTCAGGATGAAATGAGCAGAACCAGGAGAACAATTTATATGATGATGTAAAGACAAACAACTTTGAAAAATTTAAGGACTCTGATCAATTTAATGATGAACCACAACACCAGAAGAATCATTAGGAAACATTGTGCTCACCACCTGATAGAGAGAAAAAAGACTTAGCATGAAGAATAGACTTTTTAATTTTTTTTATATAGCCATTATGGAATTTGTTCAATGAGTAGGAGGGGAAAAAGCAGATTTTTGTTCATTAAACATAGACACACAAACACACACACTTTCATATATATTTTAAAAATGAAAGGAAAACATTTAAGAAATAGAAGCAATATTATGGTAGAGTTATGTTTCATTGCTGAGTGAAGCATCATAATGGGGCATATGAGTAATAGAATATTGCATATGCTGGCTACCTACGATACAGTTACAACAAAAACATTTACTGCCAGTTTACTAATTGCTTATCTATACCAGGCTTCTGTTACAAAAGGACTTATTGTGTCTGGAATAAAATCATAAAAAATGAGAAGAAAAAAGTGGATATTGCAAAATAACAAAACAAACAAGTTTCCAAAGAGGCAGTATAAGAAGATAAATCCATACCACTTCTCTGCAGAGGTGAGAGACTATGGGGTATACACGTTTAGACTTTTTCTATGTATTGATCAGCTTGCTGATTAGTTTTTCTTTTTTTTTCTTTAAAAAAAATATTCTTTGTTATATGGAGTAGCTCTCTGGAAATAGGAGAGGGAGGTATATTGTCATACATTTTGGCACTACAAAAGAAGAAGTCCAACAATTTTTTCATAAAAAGAAATAAGCAAAATATTTTTCAAAGCAAGTTCATGGACCCCAGATTAAAAACTCGTCATCTACTCCAACTCCACTCATTTTATAGATGAGGAACTAAAGTCTAGGTAGTTTAAGTGACTTGCCCAGTGCAACAGAAGTAATAAATAGCTGAATTGGGATTTATGCCCAGACCCTCTTACTCCAAATCTACCACACTTTGCATTGTGCAGATGCTCTGTATTATTTCTTTTTCTGACTCCATTAATCTTTACCAAATGCCCTGCTTTCTTTCCACAGTATTTCTCGTACCTTGTACCAAGATTTCCTCATGTGAGTACCTAAATGCTACCCTGCACTCCTTTTCATTTCTTCTGTGTCTTTTGAAAAAGATATTCGCTTCCAGAATCACGAGGCTGATCCTGTCAAATCTCAGTCATGTTTATATAACCATTATGGAATTTGTTCAATGAGTAGAAGGAGAGAAGAAAGCAAATTTTTGTTCATCAAACACAGACATACACACATATCTGAAATATTACATTTTAAGCTTACTCAATATAAGGGCTATAGGGTTCTTTATACACAGATTAATGGCACCTGTTTCTATTGGAGCTTTATACCACTGTTCTAATACACCTCAGTTGTTAGTTACATTTTTACATTTACAAACATATATTACTGGATTTTAATACTGGAAATCACTTATCATTTGTACTACTCTTCTTCCTAAATTGAGGTTATTCTCTGTGGTATCTAATATGATAGACAGGCATAAGCATATTTTTCTACTTTCTTCATTTTCAATTATGATCAGATTTGGAAGAGTCCAGGAAAATACATATTAGCCAGTCTTTTTTTTTAAACAAATGCTTTATTAACTTCTGTTTTACATCATTCATTTCCGCCAGATTTTGAGTTACAATTATTTTTCCCCCTGTTTTTCCCCTACCCAACCTCCCAGAATAGCAGTCCCACAAGATATCGCTTCCTCCAATCTGCTCTCTCCCATAACTTCTCCCATACCCCCTTCAACTTTGCCATTAGAGGAAGGTGAAACTTTGTGTCCCAATGCCTGCACACCTTATCTCCCAATTACAAGCAAAAGAGTATTAATAATATTATTTATATATATTTGAAACATATAATCTTAAGACCTCGAATTTCAAATCCATTTCCTTCCTCCCTTGTCACCCATTCCCTCTGGGACGATAAGTAATTCAGTATATGCTGTACATGTCTAGCTATGCAAAACATTATGATCTAGAAATATTGTACAAGGCTGCTTATAATTCCCTCCCACTCATCCCACCCCCCACCTGGTCCATTCCCTTCTTGATCCTGTCCCTCTTCTATACTGAGTATTTCTGACCTCCCCTCCCCCCAAGGATGCCCTCCCATCCATCATCCCTCCTCTCATCCCCCTTCCCCCTATTCTGCTGCAGGTTGAGATATCCCATTTAGTATGTATGTCATTCTCTCCCTGAACCAAATTCAATGAGAATGTGGTTTTGCCTTTTTTGCCTTCCTATTCTTCCCCCTCCCTTGCAACCACTTCCCCTTGCTTCTTCTACATGAGATAGTTTACCCTACCCTGTCTCTCCCCATCTCCTCTTGCCACTTTCCTCTCTCACCTCATAATTTCACCCCCTAAGTATCCTCCCTTCCCAACAAATTCAACCTATGCCCTCTATCCATGTATAACTATAAACATATATACACACATTCACATAGGTATTCATATGACCATACACCCTTCTTCCATTATTTTCATACTGAGAAAGATTTCATCAATCACAGTTATTGTTTTTCCATATAGGAATGTAAATAGTTCAACTTTGATAAGTTCCTTCTGATTTCTTTTCCCTGATTACCTTCTCAGGCATCTCTTGCTTCTTGCATCTGGATGTCAAATTTTCTATTCAACTCTGTTTTTTTCCTCAAGAATGCTTGAAATTATGGAAGCTAGTAACTTTATGAGGAATCAAGATGCTGTTAAGCAGATCCAAACAAACGAAAGATTAGAAGGCAATGTGAAATATCTCATGGGAAAAACCACTGACCTGGAGAATAGATCCAGGAGAGACAATTTAAAAATTATTGGACTACCTGAAAGCCATGATCAAGGAAAGAACCTAGAAATCACCCTTCAAGAAATTCTCAAGGAAAACTGCCCTGATGTTTTAGATCCAGAGGGCAAGAGGTTGAGTACCACCGATCACCTCCTGAAAAAGATCCCAAAAAGAAAACTCCCAGAAATATTATAGCCAGGTTCCAGAATCCCCAGATCAAGGAGAAAATACTACAAGCGGCCAGGAAGAAACAATTTCAATATTGTGGAAACACAATCAGAATAGCCCAGACCTGAGCTTCTACACTGAGGGATCGAAGGGCATGGAATATGATATTCCAGAGGGCAAAAGAACTGGGAATGAACCCAAGGGTCACCTACCCAGCAAAACTGATTATTTTGTTTCAGGGAAAATATGGTCATTCAGTGGAATAGAGGACTTTCAAGCATTCTTGAGGAAAAAACCAGAGTTGAATAGAAAATTTGACATCCAGATAGCAAGAAGTAAGAGATGCCAGAAGGTAATCAGGGAAAAGAAATCAAAAGGAACTTATCAAAGTTGAACTATTTACATTCCTATATGGAAAAGCAATATCTGTGACTGATGATATCTTTCTCACTATGAAAATAATGGAAGAAGGGGGTGTGGTCATACGAATACATATGTGAATGTGTGTGTATATGGTTACAGTTATATATGGATAGAGGGCATAGGTTGATTTTGTTGGGAAGGGAGAGTACTCAAGGGATGAAATTATGAGGTGAGAGAGGAAAGTGGCAAGAGGAGATGGGGAGAGACATGGTAGAGTAAACTATCTCATGTAGGGGAAGTGGGTACAAAGGAGGGGGAGAATAAGGAAGGCTAAAAAGGCAAAACCACATTCACATTGAATTTGGTTCAGGGAGAAAATGACATACATACTAAATGGGATATCTCAACCTGCAGCAGGATAGGGGGAAGGGGGATGGGAGGAGGGATGATGGATGGGAGGGCATCCTTGGGGTGAGGGGAGGTTGGAAGTACCCACTATAGAAGAGGGACAGGATCATGTAGGGAATGGACCAGGTGGGGGGTGGGATGAGTGGGAGGGAATTATAAGCAGCCTTGTACAATATATCTACTATGATAATGTTTTGCATAGCTAGACATGTACAACATATACTGAATTACTTATATCCCAAGAAGGAATGGGTGACAAGGGAGGAAGGAAATGGATCTGAAATTCAAGGTCGTAAGAATGCTTGAAATTCCTCTATTCCACTGAATGACCATATTTTCCCCTGAAACAAAATACTCAGTTTTGCTGGGTAGATGACCCTTGGGTTCAGTCCCAGCTCTTTTGCCCTCTGGAATATTATATTCCATGTCCTTCGATCCCTCAGTGTAGAAGCTGCCAGGTCCTTGGGCTATTTGGATTGGGTTTCCACAATATTGAAATTGTTTCTTCCTGGCTGCTTGGAGTATATTCTCCTTGATCTGGGGATTCTGGAACCTGGCTATAATATTCCTTGGAGTTTTCTTTTTGGGATCTTTTTCAGGAGGTGATCAGTGGATTCTTTCAACCTCTATTTTGCCCTCTGGGTCTAAAACATCAGCGAAATTTTCCTTGAGAATTTCTTGAAAGGTGATTTCTAGGTTCTTTCTTTGATCATGGCTTTCAGGTAGTCCAATAATTTTTAAATTGTCTCTCCTGGATCTATTTTCCAGGTCAGTGGTTTTTCCCATGAGATATTTCACATTGCCTTCTAATCTTTCATTTGTTTGGATCTGCTTAACAGCATCTTGATTTCTCATAAAGTCATTAGCTTCCATTTGCTCCAGTCTAACTCTGAAGGAATGAATCTCCTCAGTGAACTTTTGGGATTCTTTTTCCATCTGGCAAATTGGACTTTTTTAGGCGTTCTTCTCCTCATTGCTCTTTTGGGCCTCCTTTGCCATTTGAGTTAGTCTATTTTTTAAGTTGTTGTTTTCCTCAGTCAGGCTGTTGACCCTCATTTCATACTTTTCCTGCATCCTTCTCATTTCTTTTCCCAATTTTTCCTCCACTTCTCTTATTTGATTTTTAAAGTCCTTCTTAAGGTCCTCTATGGCCTGCAACCCGCTCATGTTTTCCCCTGGGGCTTTTGGAGCAGGACTTCTGACCTCACAGCTCTCCACTTGCTCTATGCTTCGATCCTCTTTGCCCCCAAAGTAGGAGTCTAGGGTTGCATTTTTCTGTTTAATTTGTTTCTTTTGCCTTGGCATGTTGCCACTTAATTACTTGACTTTTGGTCAATTGCCTTGACTTGTTGCCACAGTATGGCCTGGCGCCAGACAGGAACTTTCGACCCGAACGTGTGCGGGGGGCCAACGTCCGTTTCTGGCAAGCTGGAAACTCACCCAAGACCTCCACCCCAGATCACAGTCCAGATCCAGGGAGGTTAAAGCAAGAGCAATTACCCCCCAAGACTGATAGCTGTCTCTCCCTACATTTCACAGGCCAGGAGCTGGAGCTTCCTCTGAAAACTACAAAATGGTGTGTCTCCTGAGAGGCTTCTAGCCCCCAGGGGAAGAAGCCGACGTTTTCCCCAACTACTGGTCCCAAAGTCCATAGGGCACTAACCTCTCACTGTGTCCTAGGCATGTCTATGTTGATAATTCTGGAATTGCCACAGCTGCTGGTGTTCTGGGGTCCCTCCAGCTGGCTGCTGGCCCTGCCGCCCTGGGGTAAAACTGCAACTCAGGCGGACCTGTGCTTGGCTCCCCACATACTGCGCTGCCGGGGCTGCACTGGTCCTTCCTGCAGGGCTGCTGGGCTGTCCTCAGTGGGAGGTTAGCTTCTCTGTGTCGTTCTGTGGGTGCTGGGGCTCCAGAAGTTGTTCAGAGTCCCCTTTTACATAGTTTGGAGGTAGTCTGGGAGGAGATTGCCTTGGACGCACTGCTTCTACTCCACCATCTTGGCTCCGCCCCGCCATTAGCCAGTCTTTTAGAGTTGTACACCATCTCTGCAAGAATCCATTATTCCCTTGTTTCAAGCTATAGTACAGAAATTCAAAATGGGTTTTCTGACACCATATTTATAAGTTGATATTCATAGCCCAGTTCTTTGGCCTTGTCTTCAATGGACAGTAGGGATTACAAATGCCACCTGTGCCTAGGGTTTTCAGTTTCTCATCCAAGTCTTTACAATTCTTATCAATTGTTTCTTATATTCCTTTTGAAAGTGTCATTTGTGCTGACATGAATCTCCAGAAAGGAATTGTAGCCATCAGGTTTGATAAGACTTGAGAGGCTGTTTGTTAACTCCTACAAGCTTGCTTTGGAAAGACAGCAGACCTTTTTTATTATCAATGTCAGGTAAACGAATAGGTGCCCCAGTACCTCTTCTCCCTCACCCCCTTAGGCACCAACTATTATTACACTTATCTTTTTCCTCTGACCCTGAAGGGATGATCTATATTCAGAGAATCTGTTATTTGTTTTGATAGATATGCAGTTTTTTGTTCCTTTTTTGTTACCTTTTCTCTTTTTCAATTAAAGAAAAATTTTAATTTGGCTGAACTATTTTGCTTACCTGTGTTTTGTTTTTTTAATCATATTATCGCCCACTATTATTATACTCTGATATCTCTCTTCCTATTCTCAGCTAGTTGCTTCCACATACTCTCCTCTCACTCTCTTCTGTAATTCTACAATCTGACCTTGTCATTCAACTGAGAATATTCTCTCCAAAATTACTTATAATCTTTACTCACCAAATCTAACAGCTTTTTTCAAGCTCCATCCTGCTTGATCTCTCTGTGGCATTTTACACTGCTGTCTGCCATCTCCTGGATATGATCACTATTTCTTTGGGTTTTCATGGAACTGCTCTCCTGTTTTTCTCCTACCTGTCTTATTATTACTTAATCTCCTTTGAGGGATCTTCATCTATTTTATCACAAACCTCATCTATGGATGTCCCTCAAGCCTCTCCTCTGAGAGAGACCTGTATTCTTCTCTCTAGGTCACTAAGTGATCTTGCAGTTCCATGGGCTCAGTTATCATCTCTGTTAAGATGATGCCCAAATCTATACGTCTGTCTCTAACTTCTCTTTTTAGTTCCTTTCCCACAACAACTACCTCTGGAAAATCACATATCTCTTAGGCATCTCAATTTGCCCAAATGAGAACTTATCTTTCCCATGAAACTCTTCCCTCTTCCTAACTTCTTTATTACTGTCCAAACCATTTCTCCAGTTACCCAGGCCCACAACCTCAATTCATTCTTTGTTTCTTCCCTCATGCTAATTCCACATATCTAATTTTGTCATTTGACTTTTATAACATCTCTCATATACATCCCATTCTTTTTTAAATTTATCTTTAGACTTAAATGCTAAAACTTAAGTACACAATAAGAAAAGAAAGAGAAACATATTAGAAACTTAAATAAAAAAATAAGAAAGGAAAAAAGAAACATTGCCATGTGCACAGCCCAATGTAAGAAATGATTCAAAATATACAGTGATAAATTTCCATTTCAAGAAAGCCTATATAATAAATACTATACACCATGTTGAGAACTGTCCATATTTTCTTTGCTTCCTTGTAAGATTTCTTTTATTCTCTGTTGTTCACTTTTTACTTTGTTTTCCCCCCCAAAGGCTATAATTAAGCATGTATAGATAGATAAATATAGATATACATACATACACACACATATATATATACACATATAGACATACATATATAAATATATGCACACAAAAATATATATACTTAAATATGCTCTCATATATATATATATATATATATATATATACACTAACGTATACATACATATTCTTAGATACCTATAACCATACTCCCTATATAGATACATATATTCATATACCCCTATGTATAAACCGTACTATCCATATTTGTTTTCTGTTTTTCTGAGGGTGAATGTCCCATTCTTTTCATGCCCAGAGCAAACCATCCCTGCTCCTCCCTCTTACCCCACTCCAGACCCTCATTATCTCTTTCCTCAATGGTCTTATAATTGGTTGGTCTGCCTCAGGTGTCTCTCCACTTAATCCATCTTCTACTCAGATGCCAAAGTGAATGTCCCTAAAGTCTTGGCATAACTCAATATACCCTAATCTCTTCCTATTCCCTCCAGAATAAAATATAAAATCTTGTTTGACATTTAAAGCTCTTTATACCCTGGTCCTTTCTTACTTTTCCAGTCTTCTGATAACTTACTCACTTTCAGGAACTCTAGTATGCATCTACACTTGACTATTTGCTGTTCCTTGTACGTGACACTAAATGTTCTAGTTTTATAACCTTCCATTGGCTGTCCTCCATGACTAGAATGTTCTCCCTCCTCACTTTTACCTCTTAATTTCCTTGGCTTTCTTTATAACTCACCTAAATTACTTCTTTTTTTCGAAGAAAATCCTTTCCCTTCTGGCTGCTAGTACCTAGTAGTACCTATCCTTTAGAGATTGCCTTTCATCTACTCTGTGTATATCTTGCATGTACCTTGACATATTTTAGTTGTTTTCCCCATTAGAATGTGAGCCCCCTAAAAGTAGGTTCTTTGTATCCCCAGCTCTCTGTACAGTGCTTAGTACATAGTAAACCAATGCAGCCTTCAGGCCATATTAACTTTTTTGGCTGCTTTGACTCAGTTGGTTCATTGAACTTATGCTCAACTAAAACTCCCAGATTTTTTTTCTTCCACATGAATCAACATTTTCTAGTTATCCTTTACCCCATTTGAATCATTTTTTGAGCCAATATAAAGGACTTTATATTTATCCCTATTTATTTTTATGTATTTTAAATTTGACTCCTATTTACTGGTGTTAAGATTATTTTGGATCCATCATTTTTTCCACTGTACCATGGTGTCTCCCATAAGTCTCTAGTTCATTATTTTGGGCTCAATGTCAACCTAAGAACACTTTTTGGGAAGGTGAATTACTTTAAAATGAACAAGGTAGACACATAAATTTCAATGGGTCACTTGCTCAGCCAGTTATCTTATATAAATCATTTTTGCTCAGTGAAACTTTACCTGTTTCTTGAGTATCACAATTTCCCTTAGTTTTTCTTTTTGTTTACTTTTGAAATTTGCTTAGCATTCTATTAATCATGACTGTCAATCACTGAGTAATACCCATGCTGAATTTACAAACTTGGATGCATTTACTTTTTGCACAGGAAGATTTAAGGCAACTATTTTTCTTCTATTAATCCATCACTCCTTTCCCCATTCCACCCCTCAAACAAAAGGACAAAGAGAGAAAACTTGGCAGAGATTCTGTTTTATTATATATTATCCTTAATTCACTGGCATGTAAACATTTCCCTAGTTTTCTGTATAAACATACACTGTGGTATATTATCATTCAGTATTAGTTTTATTTCTACTGCTTTGAGTATTATTATCCAAAAAGGCTGGACTGCAATCCTTCTACATTTGTTCCACCATAAATAAACAAAAACCCCAAACCCAATTTGTGAAATGTCATCACAAAGCTGAAGCTAGGTTGCTGCGAGAATTGGAAACAAAATGAAACAAAGCTGGGCACAATGCCCAGGCAGTGATCGTCCTGACCAGTACAACTAGAGGAAAAACACTCAAAAGAGGCGGAAATATCCAACCCCGCTGCAAAAAAGGGAAAACCACAATAATTAAAGATGGTCTCATGGAGCTAATGGAGTTAATGGAAACGAAGAAATGATGCCCCATTTTCTCAGGAAAAAAAAATAAGATACCTTGAAATAGAACTCATTCAGTGAAACTGTCTTTCCTTGTCTTCCATATAAAAGTTTAACAGATTATAATAACTCACCTCTCTATAGAACTTTATCATTAAAGTTAATTTTCTCATAATAACCATATGATATAAATAACAAAAGAATTATTATCCACATTTTATAGGAGTGGATATCAGGGTTGTACTGCTATGGCGAAATTATTCATCACCAAGTGTCCAGCCTACTTGTGATAAACCTCTCAATGCTTAAGTAGATTGGTCCTCAATAAATTAACTCAGTCTATTGAAGGAACTGTTATCGAAATCTTTCCACTGTGGTAACACTCTCCAGAACTTGTGCAGCCCCCCAAAATCCTATGTCATTCCACATTATAAGACATTAGAATAGTGGTCTGTGGAGTATGATAATATCACATCCTTGAAAATAGGGCTTCAGAAACAAAACAAACAAACAAACAAACAAAAAACCTCAAAGGTCAGTCAGAGAATGAATTTTGGAAAAAATGAGTACTGATCCTAAATTAGAATTGTTGAAAGGATTCACAAAGATAATTTGTTCTAACCCAGAATAGAACCTAACCAGAGAACCTTAGATTTAAAATAGAGCAATGATGCCTTCTACTCCAAACCCAACTTGCATATGAAAATATTCTAAGACATCTCCCAAAAGTGAACATTCAGAATCCTCTTGAAGGCCCCCAGTTAAGAGAAACCCCTCTACCTTTTGAAATGGTCCATCTTGGCTAGTTTGCTTTTTTATTATTGTTAAATCATGCTTCTAGCTTTTACTTATTGCTGTAATGGTAATTTGAAAATCTTCCCTGTCCTTTAATAAGCCTAAAGGAATTTGAAGACATTCCCTGCTTTGAAAACAAACTCTGCCCCCTAATAGGCTGAATGTAATCACATGGAGCCCATGGTGGGAGGAGTTTGCAAAGGGTGGAGCAGAGCCCACATGAAGCTGAGAGTCAGAGCCAGCTAGATGGTTGGGAGGATAGCATGCATCTGAGAGAGTCAGATAGGCATGTGAGTAAAACTTGGTTGGTTTGTGGGAAGCCTAAAGGATGGTGTGGTTTTCTGTGCCATTGTATCTTATTGGCTTCTTTGCTGCTATGATGGAATCAGCTTACTGGTTTTGGGATTCAGTTTTCTGGTGTCTGAATAAATGTTTTGCTTCTGTGTTCTATATGAAGAGTCTGTTATATTTTATGATTGAGTACCATGTAGGTATATTTATGGTGACTGTAGGTGCTATGAATATTGCATTGGCACTACAATAGCTAATGATTCTGTCTTCTGAGCTCTACCAGAGAAATTCTAGTCCATTCTCCATATAATAGATTTTCAAATACTTGAAGACATTTGCTATCTTCAAACCCTCACCCTCAAGGCTAAAAGTGCAAAATTCCTTCAAAAGATTTTTTTATGATATAGCTTCATTCCCCCCCCAACACACACACACACACACACACACACACACACACACACACACACACACACACACATCTTCTCCACCTCTCCTCTCACCATTCATCACCTAGCCATGGTCTTTGAGAAGTCTGGCCCCAATATCTGAACACAACAATTCAGATATAGAGTGACCAGAAGAGAATATAGTATGATTGTCTGATCAGGGCCCTGAATGGAATATGCTTCTTAATACAGACTAATGACGTATTTACTTTTTAGATACATGTCAGCTTATTAATTTATATTGAGTTTGGGGTTCACCAAAGCTTCAAGATCTTTCCCCTCTGTCCTTGGGTAGGTGACAGAGGATAAGGGAAATATTCAAAGTTCATAGAAAGATGAAGTTTGGGACACAGTGATGTGAGGAATGCATGATCAATGTCATAGGTGGGAAGCAGCCAAACAGTATTAATAGTACAAGGTAGGTGTACTCTTTGTACTTCAAGGTGATCTGACATCTACATTAGATTTTTATGAATGTATCTCCTAAAGGAAGTAGGATATCTTCAGGCTAAATAGGAAATGTTTAGCCTAGAGAAGTTGTTAGTTTTGTTTGTTTCTGTTGTTATTGTTGTTATAAGATTGGGGATGGGGTCAGGGGAGGGGAATCAGTAAACATCCTCACTGTCTTTACCTAGGTGGCAACTAGATGGGACTGGGGTCAGGAAGACCTTGGTTTAAATCCTACCTCTTAACATTTACCAACTGTATAACCTAGAGAAAGTAATTTAATCTCTTTCAGCATTTATTTCTTAAATGAAGAAAGAAGGGAGGAAGGGAAGGAAGGAAGGGAGGGAGGAATGGACGGAAAGAAGAAAAGGGGGAAAGAAGGGACAGAAAGAGGGAGGGAGAAGGGAAGGAAGGAGGGAATGAAGGAAGAAAGGAAGGAAAGGAGAAAGGAAGAAAAGGAAGGAAAGAAGCATTTATTAAGTGACTGTATGCCAGGTGTCATACTAAGCACTTTAAAACTAGTGCTTCATTTGATGCTCAGAATAGCCCTAAGAAGTAGGAGCTATTATTATTCTTATTTATAGTTGAGGAAAATGAGACAGGCAAAGGTTAAGCAACTAGCTCAGACTCACTCAACTAGTCAGTGTCTGAGTCCATATTTAAACTTAGGCATTCTCAACTAGCAGTTAGGTGGCATAATGGATAGAGTGCTGGGCCTGGAGTCAGGAAGCCGCCTCTTCCAGCCTCAGTCACTT
Organism: Gymnobelideus leadbeateri; assembly: GCA_011680675.1. Lineage (NCBI taxonomy): Eukaryota > Metazoa > Chordata > Mammalia > Diprotodontia > Petauridae > Gymnobelideus > Gymnobelideus leadbeateri. Next base: position 19,662 of record WOXC01009044.1, read on the forward strand.
AACCCCTGTTTGCCTCAGTTTCCACATCTATAAAATAAGCTGGAGAAGAAATGGCAAAGCACTCCAGTATCTTTGACAAGAAATGGGTTCATGACTGAGTCAAATTTATAAGAATACAAGTCATTCCCCAATTGATAAATGGTCAAAGGATAGGAACAGGCAGTTTTCAGAGGAGGAAATGAAAAATATCTATAAGCATATGAAAAAATGCTCTTAATCACTATTCATTAGAGAAATGAAATCAAAACAATTCTGAGGTACATCTAACCAGTCATATTGACTAAGATGAGAAAACAGGACAATGATAAATGCTGGAGAGGATGTGGAAAAATTGGAACACTAATGCATTATTGTTGGAGTTGTGAATTGATCCAACCATTCTGGAAAGCAAGCTGGAACTATGCCCAAAGGGCTATAAAAAAGTATATATCCTTTGACCCAGCAATACCACTTCTAGGGATGTATACCAAAGAGATCATACAAGTGGGAGGAAGACCCATTTGCACAAAAATATTTATTGCAACTCTTTTTGTGGTGGCAAAGAATTGAAAATCAAGGATGCCCATCAACTGGGGGATGACTAAACAGGTTGTGGTATATGAATGTAATGTAATACTATTGTGCTATAAGAAATGAGGAGCAGATGGACTTCATAATAACCTGGAGAGAGTTATATAAACTGATGCTGAGTGAGGAGAGCAAAATCAGGAGACTATTGTACACAATTACAGACAAATCATATGTGTGATGACTAACTTTGATAGACTGGGCTCCTCTCAACAATGCAAGGTTATTAGACAACTCCAAAAGGCTCATGATGGAAAGAGATGTCTACATTCAGAGAAAGAACTACAGAGGCTGAATGCTGATTGAAGCAACCTACCTGCTCTCTCTCTCTCTTTTTTGTCTCTTCTGTCTTGCTGTTCATTCCATTGGTCATAATCCTTCTTTACAACTTGAATAATGTTTAATGTGAAGGTATCTGTAGAACCTATATCAGATTGCATGCTGCCATGGGGAAGAGGAAGGGAAAGGAGGGAGAGGGAGAAAATTTGGAACTCCAGGGATTGTGGAACTGAATATTGTAAACTAAAAGTAAATAAAGAAATAATAATAAAAGAGCTAGGGTCATGGAAAGTTGGGCACACATGAAAGGATGGAACAATCCTCAACTCCAGATCCACTATTCTATCCACCGAGAATGGTCTTGATGCCCTCCAAAATCCCTCCTAGCTCTAAATCTGTGATCCCATTTACTATTCATAGGGCTTCCAGAGGGGTTAGGCTCCTTGTCAATGGGGGACAAAACTAGGAGAGATGGGTAGAAGTACTAGGTAGGAAGGATGTCTCAGAATGCAGTAGACTTTCAGGTAAAAACTTAACACTTGAGTAAGCAAAGAAGTAGAAGGAAGCCAGTCCTGACAGAGTGAAAATTATGTACAAAGATACAGAGACACTTGTAGAGAGAAGTCACAAAATTACTTTGAGCTATAGTAATATCATTTGAACTTCTGCATAGATTCCCAAGGTGACTGAGTATTCAAGGACAATGCTCATTTGGATGAATAAATTTAGGTAAGTTTCCGGAAAAAGTCATTTTCATTGCTTTAATGTCCACCTCGTGTATTGATGTGATTTGCATCTAATTTACATAGTCCTCTGACATCTAGTCCCATGAGATTTTCAATTTGATGTTTCCTTATTCCAACCTTGAAGTTTGTCACATCTGGGTTTTTCTTTTCTCTTTTCCTTCTCACCGTCTACTAGCATTCACCCAATTCCCCTATGAAAAAAAGTGAGCTCCTGTGAAAGGAAACAGAAAAAGCAGGGAGAACAGTATGGGGCAGACAGGAAAGACCAAGACAAATCATCGCCACGATACATTTTCAGAAAATATCCCCTTCTCCATTCATTCTCCAGCTTAAGAACTGCTCAAAGGCGATGCTGTTGTGTAGGAAACAAAGCTGGAAATAAGAGACCTGGGTTCTAGTCCTGGCTCTGTAATTGCCAAGTTTTGTGATCATAAATAATTCATTTCTCCTCTCTGGGCCTCATTTTCACCTTCTACAAAACAAAGGAGCTGGTCTCCAAGGTCCCTTCCACCTCAAACATGTTATGTTCTTAGTTCTGCACATTCATCACTTCTGACATTGATTCCCTTGCTCCCATCCCACTGCCACCATCTTTGCTCAGGACCTCATCATCTCTCATGTGTACTCCTGAGAGACGATCCTAATTGGGTCCCTTGATTCCAGAATCATCACAGCTGAGGGCTGAAGACAACCTCAGTGGCCATACAGTTCAATTTAGATGGAAAACGACTGCCCACCATAGCTTACCTGACAAATAGTATTGCAGCTTCTGCATGAAGACCTCCAAGGAAGGAGGATTAATCATCTCTTAAATCAGTCCCTCCCTAATGGTTAGAATTTTTTTCTCTCCATTCTCTCCATCTCAATTCCACCCTTCCCAAACCTACTGAAATCATCATCTGTAAGTCAAAGAGCTCTGAATGTACTATTTTCCTATTAAAAAGATTTCAGTGGATCCTGATTGATCTAGGATAAAATGTGAATTTTTTGGCCTGAATTTAAGCACCTAGCCAGTCTCACTGATGCATTTTTCCAGTCTTGTTTCCAATTCTCTGATAAAGACAACGTTTCAGCTAAAATAGACTACCAGCTGATTGCTCAAAGTAAGAGACTCTTTCTCCTGTCTCCCAAGTATTCACACAAGCACTCCATGCCTTCTATTCATTCATTCCCTCATTTTGGATTTTTGGATTCCTTTCAGTTTCAGTTCCTAAAAAGTCCTTCTCTCTTCCTACCCTCTCTTAATACTACCTTCCCCTTCAAATATCCCAAGAACAATCTGATCTTTCCTTTATTCTCTTCATCCCCAAACTTATATTTCCTTCCCTTAGATAGGATCTAACTTCCCAAAGAGCAGGAATTGCATTAGTTTTGTCTTTGTATCTTCATTACTGAGTAATAATTATAGTTAATACGTGTATAGTGGTTTAAGGTTTTCAAAACACTATCTATCTATCCCTATATCTATAGTGATATATCTATGCCTAAGTGGCACGGTGAATAGAGTGCTGGGCCTGGAATCAGGAAGACTCATCTTTCTGGGTTCAAATCTGGCCTCAGATACTTAATAGTTGTGTGACCCCAGGCATGTCACTTAAGTCTTGTTTTTCTCAGTTTCCTCATGTATAAAGTAAGCTAGAGGAGGAATGGCAAACGATTCCAGTATCTTTGCCAAGAAAATTCCCAATGGGGTCACACAGTCAGACACAATTCAATAACAACAATAATAGCAACAAAATAGTCATTCCTATTTATCTATATCCATAGCATCTCTATATGCTCATTTTTGTCTTCACAATAGCTCTGGGATGTAGGTACTGGATATTTTTTTCTCCATTTTACATATGAGGAAACTGAGGCAAACAGATATAAAGTGACTCATCCAGCATTACCTTTTTGCTTGTCCTTCATGCCATATGAGAATTCGCTGAAGGAACTGGGGATATTTAGGTGGGAGAAGAGAAGATTCAGTGATCACATAAGAGCTATATTCATGTATTTGAAGGTGTGGAAATTGAAGGACAGGGAGCAGAGTTAGGATCAATGAGTTAAATTCATAAAGGGCTAAGCTTAGGAGTCAAGTAAAAAAAAAAGCTTAGTAAAAAAGAGCTATTCCAAAGTGGTATGAGATGTCGTGGAAGGTAGTGATTCCCCTTTCATTGGAGATCTTCAGTCAAAGACCAGATAAACATGTGTCAGATATTATAAAGGAAATTGTCATACAAGCATGAATTGTACCAGATGCTCTCTGTGAGTCCTTCCACAGTTGACATTCTGTGATACTATGATAGTCTGTTCATTGAGTAATAATTCAGTCACAGAATTCACTACTGAGGAATAAGAGGTGGCATCTCATCCAATTTATTACCCCATATATGAAAAACCTATATAATCAATGATATGAAAAGTAGCCATCCTACATCTATTTAAGCATTTCCAGTGACAGGGAACTCATTACTTCCTGAGCTAGTCTATTTTATCTTGGGATTCAGAAATATTCCTAAAGAGGCCTTTAGGAATGATTTAGCCCAATCCCTTCCTTTTACAGATGAGTATAATGGGGTCCAAATAAGAGTTTCAAGTGACTTGCTCAATATCACATGGATAGGAAATAGCAGAGATGCGATTCTAGACCAGTCCCCCTGCTTCTACATCTAATTATCTTTTGTCGGATTGCTCTGTTTTTTGAAAAATTTGTAGATATAATGGATAAAATCTCTCTCTCTCTAAATGTCCAAACTTTGTTTTTTGTAAATCAACCCCATAGATCTTAGTTTTGTGCTCTGGGACTAAATCACACCTTTAATGCCTTCTACAGATAGATGGTCATATTGAGAGCTAGATTTGAATTCAGGAGACTTGAGATCAAATCCCATGTCAGAAACTTACTTGTGTGAGCATGGTCAAATTAATGCTTTTGACCCTCAATTACCTTATCTGTCAAATTAGGATACTAATATTTTACTGCCTATCTTACAGAGTTGGAAAGAAAAAATCATTAATATTAAATTACAATAGAAATGAATTCTAACCATTTCACATGACTGTCTTCCAAATACTCTCTCCACATATACCAAATCTTCTCTTCAAACCTAAATGTCCTCAGTGTCTTCAACCACCCTTTGTGTAGCATAGTTTGAACTTCTACCCACCGCCCTATACCCTCCATCCCCTATCCTGCCCACCCAATTTTCATTTTGACCTATTGGAACCATTATTGTCAATGTCCCACCTCAAATTTGTATTGTGGTGCTTAGACCTTGCCTAAGAATTGTAGTCAATACAAGGGCATCTTAAGCAGCCAAAGGAGTCTGATAGCCAGGTCATGGAGCTAGAAGTCAAGATGACCTTGCATTTATTCCTAGCTACATCATTTCCCACAACCTCCCAGTTAGGACTCAGACTAATTATTGCCTGCCCCCTAGCTTAGTTTATCTATTTGTATAATGGAGATAATGGCTTAGCCTGTGTCAGAGACAGTGAGGATTAATTGGGTGAAATGAATGTGAGATAGGGAGTCAAGGCTCTTCATACTCAAGAGGAATATAAATACGGGCCCAGATGTGAAGACTGAAAGAGAGAAAATTGATCCAGGATGGCTTTCAAGTTCCCAAAGGAGACCATTCCTGGTTCTATGGGAGATGATTTATGGACTGAAACTTAAAGCAGGAGGTCTAGAGCATTGGCTGTCTCTGAGTGGGGGGAAGGGACCCTTTGCTTCTTTATGGAAGGATCAAACACAATTTCTATTAGAAAATCAAACTGAAAATATGCCTACCATTCCTCCCCAATACCTTCTTGTAACAATCTCCCTTTATGTAGGCAAAACATAAGAAAAGAGAAGAATAAAACATTGAGTAGGAGCTGAAGGACACATGCAAGAATGCCTTTAAACAGCATGGTAGAGTAGAAAGAGTGCTATATCCACAGTCAAGAGAACTGGGTTTGAAGCTTGTCTCTGTAACTTGTACAGCCTTAAGCCAATTCAGTTACCCTCTATTGATCTTGGGATGTTACTACATCACTTCTAAATGCTTCTTCCAGCTCTAACCCATGTTGTAGGCTTTGCTTTCAAGCACCCTGTTCTCTCCCTGAAGTGTAGACCAGTCTCTACTTAAGCGCTAATTTTGTACCAGGTCTTTGCTAAGTGATGAGGATATAAAGAAAACTGCAAGACAGACCCTACCATCAAGGAGCTCACAATCTATTAGCGGAAGAAAGTACATAAAAGGAAGCTGAAAATGGAGGCGTGAAGATAAGGTTATCCAGACTGAATGGAAGAGGGGCATGATGAAGTCAGAGGAGTGCAGCTTGTAGGAAATGTGAAATATGGCTGGCCTTGATGCCCTTCTTAAATGGAGGATCCATGAGGAACTCTTTACAATCCATCCTCTACCCTCTCCGATTAGAGGTAGGGAATGAATGGTGCCAAAGAGTAACAAACAGCAGGTGCCATAAGAATAATACATTTCCTTAGTCACTCCAGGACCTGAAAGATACAAAGAATTTACACTCCACTTTACTTAATGTTTGCTGACTGTAAGAAAGCCTTTGATTTGATAGCACAAGTGACTATTTAAAGAACTCCTTCTCATCAAGGTGCCTCCGAAGGATTTTAAAATAATGTTAAATTCCTTGAATGAAATAGCAGCAAAATGGAATTTGTTCAGTGAACTTATGACCCTTATTAATATGTGACACATGAATTGGGATACATGTGCTCACCAAAGATGCCGGCCAGTACCAATGGAGACATGAGGTTTAAATTCCTAAAGGAAGAAGGATTTCCTATAAATTGAGGTCCTATAGATGTTCTTGTTGGTGGGTATTCTATCACCATAGAGCACTATAGAATCAGATAAATGAATCTACCCCTACTCTTCCTCAGGTACTTAAGGATATGGTTACCACTTGCATCATTTTCACCACTCGTCTCTCTCTTGAACTCTGGTAGAAGATCTGAGACATATTTGTCTCTACTCAGTTTCATCTGATTAGATTCAGTCTTGTGCTCTATTCTGTTAAAATCTTTTTGGATCCTGACCCCATTGCCATGTGTATTTCTAACCCTCCTAGCTTTCTGTTTTCTGCAACTTTGATAAGGGTATCATTTATACCTTTATTCAAGTAACTAATAAAAATATTAAACTGAACACGTCTAAGCATTAATCACTGGGATATTTTACTTCCAAGTTGACATTGGTCCATTTATGATGGATGTTTAATTACAGCCATTCAAACACTTTTAAATCTACTTAATTGTCCTATCAACTAGCTCACACCTCTCCCATATTTTCCACACGAATACCCTTAAACTTTTCAAATACTTTGTTAAAATCTTGATAAACTTTATCAATAGCATTCCCCTAATTTATCAGTTTAGTAAACCTATAATCAAGCATATAAGGTTAGTCTGGAATGACCTGTCCTCAGAAAAGCCATACTTATTCTTTGTGATTATTACTTTCTTTTTTCTAGATGTTTACTAACCATCTCTTTAATAATGCATTCTAAAGCTTTCCCAGAATTCACAATTTGTGACTATGACAGACCTTTAGCTTGTGAATTGCATTGGCTTCCCTTAGGGGAAAATCATAATAATGTTTACACATATTTGGTCTTACATTTCTTCTTCTATTTGATACAGTCATTGATAAAATTTAGCAATTATATTTGCCTATTCTTTCAATACTTATTCACATAGTTCATTTGGTCTAGGTGACTTAAATTTATTGAAGGCAGCTATAAAGCAAAGTGCTCTGGAGGAACTTGGGAAAAAAGATAGTATATCTGGCTTGGGGGAAGGAGGGTTCATGGAAGAGGTAGTATTTATAGGACACAGATGGGAAAATAAAAATGTAATAAAAGCATAGTGAAAGACATGGAAAAAGGTACAGGAGCAAAATTACATGGAAGAAGGAATGTAAGTAGTCAAGTGTTGCTGGAGTGAAGAGGACATGGAGGGGAAGAGTAGGAGATAAAGTTAGAAAGGTAAGGCAGAACTTATCTGTAGAGGACCATGTGTACCAGCTCAAAGAATCTGGGCTTTATTTTGTATGCAATAGGAAATCTGCTATTCCCTATTCCTAGAATGCCTTCTCTATCCCACTCAACTGCTGAATCCACTAGTCATCTTTAAATTTCAATTCAATTGCTCCTCCTACCTCCACCTTGCAAACTTATTCAATAATGACTTGGAGTTTGTTTATTTTTCTATAATTTTTAAATGCACTGGGCATGCAACATTGTATATTATAGTTAATATACATTACTGTGTATTATAATTAATATACTATACTATGTATTATAGTTAACACACTATTCTACATATTATAATCAATACACTATATTGTATATTATAGTTGATATACTCTGTTAATTTCTAGTGGGCAGAGACTCTATCATCTCTAAAACTTGGACCTTTCTGAGCTCAGTGAACAATACCCTAAAATCTATAGGCACTCAGTAAATTATTAAATTGAATTGAATTGAACTCAAGTGAATTGAATTTTCACAGTAGTTTTTCCCCTCTGGCTCTGGTGCTATAATTGGAATCAAAAGGACCTAGATTTGAATCTCACTTACCATGTGACCTGAGGCAAACTACTAGTCTATCTTGAGTCTCGGTTTATTTATATAAAAAAATAGATAATGAATTATCCTTATAGTTCTTACTTGTGCAGTGCTATCAGCAAAGCATTTGGGAAACTGAAGATCTGAGGCAACTGAACTGAGAAGGAGCAGTGGGATAAACATAGTTGGACTTCAGGAAGAGTAACCAGAAAGCTTATTTACCTCACTTCTCTGTCTCCAAATGAAGACAATAGTCCTTTGCGTCCTATGTCTGAGTCCTGAATCCTGCCTCTCAGGATGGTTGTGAGGAAGCCAAAGAGTTAATGCATATGAAAGCATATTTATATCTATGTTTTTTATAGAAATGTGCTGCCATTCTTCAATGAATAGGAATGTAGTAAGATAGGAGAAAAGTTGGGGGAAATTAGCAGCTATCAGGGTATTGAATAAATGATGAGAATGCTCCCCTCTCCCCCAAAAGGATGCACAAACTATGCCTTAGACCATCCAAAGATAATGTGTTTCAGGTAAGCAGCATCCAAGCTCTCAAAGGTGTCCAACATGCAGCCAGGGAGCAGTTTGAGCCCTGGGAGCATCTGGCCCAACAAATCACAGGCATTTTTCTCTGTCAGAGCTATTTCCAAAGCCTGTTTACAAGCCCTGAAAAAGCCTCCCTTCACCAAGAATAAACTAGTGCAAACACCCAGGGATTGCAAATTGGGTTCCAGCCACCACCTTCGTTACTTGTACCTTTGCTAAAAAAGGTATTTATGGCATTGTTCTAGTAGTTCTAAGGCCATGCATATGTAGACTACATATGCTAAATGGAAGAAGCACCAAATGGGCCTCTTATGTGCAATTATATCATGGGACTATGGGAGACTAGGACTAGAAAAGATTTCAGACGTCATTTAATGCAATTTCTGCCTTTATTGTATTATACGGGTAACATTTATTTTGCAATTTAAGCTTTGCAAAACTCTCTGCAAACATCTTATTTTATCCCCACAACAACATGGAAAGTAGGTGTTACTCCTATGCCTATTTTACTGATGAAGAAACTGGAACAGATGTAGTGACTTGCTCAGGGTAATACAGCTAGCAACTGTCTGAGGCTGGATTTGAACTCAAGTCTTCCACTCCAGGTCTAATACTCTTATCTATTGCACCAACTGACTGCCTCTAATATACTTAACAAATGATCTCTTAGCTTCTAATTCAAGACCTCCAGTAATGGGGAGCTTACTATCTCCTGAGACAGCAAATTTCTTTGTTGAGCACTTCTTTCTTGTTTGTAAGTATATTTTTACATTGAACTTAAATTTCTTTTTCCTATAACTTTTACCCACTGGTCCAGGTTTTCCCCAATGCACCTGAAATTTCCACTAGTAAGATACTAAAAAATGGCTGACATGTCTACAACATTTTACAATTCACCAAACACTTCCCCAGTGTTGTTTCATTTTACTTTCATAATAAATTCGTGAAATAGTGCAAGTATTATTATCATCATTGAAACCCATGAAGAAGCTGAAGTAAAAAGGAGTTAAGTGATTTGCCCAAGGTCACCCAGCTCATAAATGACAGAGACAGCATTTGATTAAACCCTATCTTCTAACGCTACATTCAGTTATTTTGTACATTCTGCTATATCCTATTCCTTTAAGTTAAGGCTTTTTCTCCTGGTCATTATTAGCAAACAGTTGGATTACCTGGAGTATCAGCAACCACCCTAGCATACCCAGCATGGCTGCTAGCACAGGGTCTTTGATTGTTTTTCTAAAGGAAAGCAACTCAAGAAGGGTTAACAATCTTATTTCAATCAGACATATATATCATTCACGTAATTCAGGGGGAAAAGTCAGCACCCTGAACCTCAGAGAAATTACAAACAGAAAATACAAATTATAAATAGGCAAAAAATTCAGACAGAGAAATTAACACAATTAAACAGACTGGGTTTCTTGCTGTCTCATCATTAATTACATACATACAGTTAGTTACTAGAGAGAGAAGCATCAGCATCTGGGTTTTCAAAGTGGCAAGGGGCGGGAACAGACAGACAGACAAATAGATAGATAGATAACCTTCTCCAGGGTCAGGAGACATCACAACCTTCGTGACCTGCTGCCTAATTACAAAGTAATAAACCTTCCTAAAAAACAAGCCTCCCCTAAGCAAGCTTCTCTTGTGCTCCAAATGAGGCCCATTAAGGGGAGGGAAGATCTTCAAATTCCCTCACCATTACACATGGGTTGAGGAATTGCCTCTTTGAAAACTCTGCTCACAAATTGGCTTCAGGTTTTCTCTCAAGCAAAAGGCAGGCAATGAGAACACAGAGAGGGTGTTTGGATGGGGCAATTTTAAGAAACAGAATGGAATTGAGAGCTCCTGGTCTTAGAATCAGGAAGACCTGGTGGTGGATCCCACCTCTCATGCTAGCTGGCTAATCATGGGTAAGTCACATTCTTCCTGAACCTTAGTTTTCACTTCTCTAAAATAAGAATAATGACAAATGCAATACTTTCTTAAACAAGTTGCACAGCTTGAGTGAGATAATAAATGCAAAAAAAAAAACTCTTGAAAATTTTGAAGTACCATAGAAATGCTAACCATTGTTATGGGGGAGAAGGAAGTAGTGCTAGGATAAGGCCCTGGTCTGGTGACTTACATTTATTAAAGGCAGCTATAAACAAAGTGCTCTGGAGGATCTGGGGGGAAGGGGTAAATGGCAATCCCAATAATGATGCTGTTAATCTCATTGCTTGATTTTGGCAAAATCTTTTGAATGAATGAATGAATAAGCATTTATTTATTAAATGATTAATTTCCACATGTCTAGCACTGTTGCCAAGCAGTGAAGATACAAATCCCAAAGCAGCCCTGACCCTCAAGAAACTTACATTCTAATGGCTCTAGGTGTGAGGCAAAAAAGGAAATGTTGCTCAAGCAGGGGCACTTTGGTCCCAAACTTTACAGAGGAAGGTGAATAAGATTATTAAGGACTATGATGGCAGAGTTGCTCTGATCCTAGTTCTAGAACTGGAGATTTCAGTGAGAAGACAAAATTGACAGAGGAGTGGGGAGGATAGGGTTGGTTGGTGAGGGAGCCATGGAGGATATGGAAGAAGAGAAGGGAGTCAAGTTATATAATGATAAGCTAATGTGCTTTCATAATTATCGTGGGTATTTTTTAAAGAGTTAAGATAGAAATGGCTTTAGGACAAACTGCTATCTTGCTTTCATTTTATTTTTATATTTAATGTTTTACTGACTGTATTCCACAGGTAGAAAAATAACTGCTTTTCATAGTTGAATAAAAGTATTAGGATGTAAGCTTGTCTTCAGTAGTAGGTGCATTGAAAACATTATTGGCATTATTGTTTTGATGATGTTGATGGATGGTAGTGATGATTATTTTGACCACTAATTCTAATTCTAATCTCTGAAGCTAAAGAGAATAAGGTTAATTTATTTTCCCAAATCTTTCCACCTATCCCTTTACGGCATGTTTTCTGGTCCCTTCAGGATCAGAAAGAATGAGATAATATTTGTAAAGTGCTTGACATAAATGCCTGCCACATATTAGCCACTTAATAAAGGCTTATCCCTTCCCTTTCTCTAACCCCTTCAGTATGTTAGGTGCCCTTCTCTTGATGGGTTATAGGATGATAATATTCTTGCTGAGAGACAGTACCCAGAATATGATGCAAAATTTAATACATAGCAAGACTTGTCCAATAACACACTGTCTATCTGAACTATAGCCAGGCCTAGGATTTCTGTCCCTGTCTCCTAGTGAATTATTAATTCTCCTTGACACCTTTCTGACACCTTGTCAACAGTGTGAAGCTCCACATTTTTTTCCATGACTTGGGTTGTTTCTGACCTATCACCCCCTTCAGGACCATCACTAAGAAGGAGGTAACTTGGGTTTTGATGTAGGTGACTGAAATTTAAAAGAGGTAACATCATTTCCCTTCCTTCAATAGCATCAAAACAACTGAATTTTATACCTAATTAGTAAGAATACGTAACTACCAAATGGGTTTCCTTCTACCCGGAATTCCTAGTAAGTCTATCTCAAGCAAGATTCCACCCCTCTACTTCCCTACCCCATCAATGGCCTTTTGGTGTCCCAGGCAACCTTGCAGATACCCTCTTCCCCACCTCCCCAAAAGGAAAAAAAAATCAGATGGTAAGTTTTGTGCCAAGGCATGCTGGTTGTAATTCTGACCATTGTTGCGTTAGAGAAATGCATAGCAGAATGGTTCACTCCTCTCCCCCTAAACGCCCAACTCACTCCCAGAGTCTACTTTAAAAACTGTCAAGGCTTAATAATGCATGAGGGAACATTACCTTAAGGTATAATTATGTTTTTTCACAAATGGCCTGAGTAACTACATGAGAGTGGGGAACAGCAATTGCAGAGCTAAGTTGGAAGAAGTGCACAAAATATAATGTGCTAAAATGACCCCCACTTCCATTTTCCACCTCACAACTACATAAAAATTACATTCAGTTCTATCATGGAAATTTAAGAGAAGGGGCAAAAAGGGGGCCTATTAGATTATCCACGCTATCCTCCGACTGGGCTAAGATTGTTCCCTTTGCTAGACTTTCTCAGCTTTGCACTGCTTAAATATCTGGCCTAATGAGGATAATGATTTGCACAATAAAGCCTCACTCCTAAGTGTTTACCCCTTTCAGATGTATACAGGCAGTGCTCAGGCCACATGAGGGCTTCCTGCAGTCCTGCTGGAGCTGTGGTCAGCGGTAAGGACAAAGAGGTAAGTCACAGGAGCTAGGGGTGGATGGGGAGAGGAATCCAATTCAAAATTTCGTAAATGAGGTCAACTTGGGCTGACCACATGGGGCAATTAACAGGAATCAAAGGAAGTTATCTTCCTGAGGGAATACAATTCAATCCCATTCAACAAGTATTTATTTAATATCTACTATAAGAAGATCTCTATACGAGGAGGTTCTGGAGGAAATAGAAAATTTATGTAAGACACAGCCCTTGCACTCACAGAAAGAGGATGTTCAAGTTTGGATGCAAGAGATACCAACCTGAGCATGCTAGGTCAAGTCAGAGTTCACTTGGTATATAAATCAAACTTCTGGGCAGGAGACAAGTTAGGTATCTATAGCAATGTTCCAAAGCCTGGAAAGGCAGCCTGTAGTGAGTGGCTCAAGCAGAATATGGGGTAAAGAAGAACAATTATTATCACCAAATTGCAGAATTTCAGTACAAAGGGACCTTAGCATTATCTAGGCTGATACCACAGTTTCTTCATCAGTAAAATGGGCATAATTCTAATAGAATCTATATCCCAAGTGCTACTTTGTTCTCCAGTTTCTGGGTGGTTCCAGAGGGGAGTGTATTATTTTGTCTGGTCCTTTCCATTTGAACAGGGATGGACTGTGGCTAGCAAATAAGAGCCTTCTATATTAGGCAGAAAAGTTAGATGATGCAAAGTTGGACAGATGCTATAAATGAAATAATATCTGTAAAGAGCTTTGCAAACTTTCCATATAAATTACATAAATCAAAAGATTTTTTCTACAGCATACCTGACAGGTGGCCATCCAGATTTTGCTTAAGCTTCAACAAAATAAAACACACTCCTCTTGAGGTAGCAAACTCTGAAATAGTTGCAATAGTCAGGAAGCTTTCCCTTACGTTCATCCTAAATCTGCCTTTGAAATGTTGGCACTTCCCATTACTGAGAGTTCTGTCCTCTTCAAGTTAAACAAGTCTAATATCGTTTCCATATTACAGTCTTTCAAATATTTGAAGACTCCTATAATACACCCATTTAGTCTTCTCTTCTTCAGATTAGACACTGACAATCTATTCTGCTGAGTTAAGAAATGGTCCTTCCCCCCTCCTTCCTCTATTCTTTTTTTTTACTTCCTCCCTCTCTCATTCTATTCCCCCTCCTTCCTTCCTTTTCTTCCTTTTTTTCTTTCTTTCTTCTTTTCTTCCTTCCTTTTGAAAACTAAGTCTCCTTATCCCATCCAAGCTGGAATTGTAGACTCCATTCAAAGCCCAATACCACTATTAATCAGTATGCAAGAGTTGAGGCAGCTAGATGGTTCAGTGGATAAAATACTGGGCCTGGAGTTAAAAAAGACCTGAGTTCAAAAGCCTATGCAAGTCCCTTAACCTCCGTTTGGCTTAATCCACTGGAGAAGGAAATGGCAAATCACTCCAGTATCTTTTGCCAAGAAAACTCCACAGACAGTATGGTCCCCAGGGTGACAAAGAGTCAGACACAAACATATGACTGAAGAGCAATGCAAAGTTTGACCTGCTCTATTTCTTACGTGACTGATTGGCCCCCTCTTTAAGCAATCTGATGATGCAGTCCCTTCAGGAGGGTTTACGTTATTGGTGCTGAAATTAGTGCAGATGATCTATCAGCTTTAGCCATATTGCAGCTCTATACTCCCAAGCTCAAGGGATCCACCAGTCTAAGTTCCCCCTGCCCTTGGAGCAGGCATTACAGGAGCAAACCACCATGCTTGGTTTGGTCCTGATCACTAGAGACTTTCCTTTGTGTCATTTAACTTCTCTACCCAATACAGAACTCTCTGATGGTAACAGTTTGATAGTACTCAGATGGAAATGACCAGACCATAATACATTCCCGTTTGGAAATGCCCAGAAGCTAGACATTTTTAAACACAAATGTGACCTTGTATTGCTCATGTGACAATTACAGTATCTTAGATTACATTTGTCTGATTCCACCTCTAATTGCACCTACTAGGATGTAAGCCCCTGGGAGGAGGGAGAGGATTGTTAGCAAGCACAGAATGCTCTGGTGATGCAAGCTCTACCTTGATGGAAGAGGCTGGGGAGTCTATTTCCAGAAAGACAGGATGTGGTATAATAGAATTTAGTGAGTTAGTCACTCAACAGACCTTTATGAAGTACTGGTTTCCTGATTTGTGGCATGCACCATTATTCTGTAATTGATTCTGGTCTGCTAATATGTTGAAGATAAACATTGTTGATTGTCTGTTTATCTGAAACTAGAGGAAATTCAAAAGGCACTTGTTAGCCAAAGAAAGTCCTTTGCTTTGATTTTGCTCTTTTGTTATTTAGCTGAGACAAAGGCATTGGCCTCTCCTCATCTAAGGACTACATATAGCCCAGAAATACTGACCTCTGTTTTTCGGTGAAGGAATATGGAAGATGCCTGTGACCATGTGATTTTTTAAAAATTGTTAATAGTGAACACCAGTGTTTGAGATTTCACAACCAGCCAGTCAGTCAACCCAAACTCAAGGACCTAAGGAATAAATTGAGGAAACAGCCTGGTGTTATCTGAGATAAGTATTCATCCATTGGCCATGATACATTTGGAAGTGTACTTATGGGGTAAATGCTATATTGAAAATGTCTTAAGTTTAATTCCACTCTCCCCAGGAACCAAGGTAGTTTAAGGGACAGTCATCCCCTATGGGGTAATATTTGAAACTTTCATGCTTGCTATATCTTCAAAGCAAATACCTTTTTGCAATATCAAATTAATGTCACTTGGTTAAATGGAATGCAGACACTAATCACTAACAGTTAAAAGTAGAGAAAACATTGGAACATGGGTTTGAGCTGATAGCAGTAGAGAAAAAATACCCTTAAACCTTAGGGCTCCCTTAGAGCTCTGAGGAGGTGATTGGGCTGGCCTTACTCTGCAAGAGTAAATCTAGAGCCTCATACACATATTCCCCACAAGATCTAGCCTCATTTAACATATGTGCTTCACAAATATTTGCCAGATAAAAGCTATAAAGAAAATCTCTGGGCAAGAAGGAGAACAACATTCCCAATTTGAGACGCTCTTCTCTCCCCCTTCTCTTTGAAGGTTCCTTTTGCTTTGATAGACCAATCTCTGTACTTGCTGGAGGTAAAGATTCCCTTTCTTCACTACCTTTACTCCCTCCCAGGTCTTTGGAGCCTTTGGGTATCCCCAAATCTCCTGGGCCTCTCAAGAAACAAAAATAGCTCTTCCTCTCATCCCCTGATAATACACACTAGCTATACTAAAACATTACAAAATAAATAAGGAAGAAAGTAACATTTTGGTTGGAATATGGCAATATAGGATTCCTCCTCATTTAAGCCACGTTCTCCAAATGGGACTTCTTCATAAGGAAGGTGAATATAGGTTTACATCAAAAGATACCAAGGGGGCGGCTAGGTGGCGCAGTGAGTAAGAGCGTCGGCCTTGGAGTTGGGATGACCCGAGATTGAAACCGGCCTCAGAAAATGAGCTCCCACACATAAATAATGACTAGCCGTGTAACCTTGAGCAAGTTACTTAACCCCAATTTCTTTAAAAAATAAAAATACCAAGAATTATAAACTGAATTCATGCTTTATCCAAGATTGATTGGAAGAAAAGAGGAACAACAACCTATATGTCAACTAATCTTTAACATAGCTCTTAGTTCATGTGTGGAGTTCTCCTTCCACTGGGGCAGACCCCATCATCTTCAGATTTTAATGCTCTGTATTTAGGATGAAATAACCTTGGTGATCTCAGGATTACCTCTCAGGCCATGATTAGACATCGATGGAGGACATTAGGAGAAGACTCCATTGAATATATATAGAAATAGAAATGTCATCAAGAACAGAAATATCGGAATAGAAAATAAAATAAAATACAAAGAAATTGGAATGTTAAGTGTACTAAGACATACCATTCTTCCTTTTAATAGCCCTTACATCTCTTTCAAACTGGTGAGTGGAATTGAGGAGAAATAACACTGTGTACGTGCCATATTCATTTTCACTTGTCACTTGCTTGGGACATTTAGGACAAGATGATAATGATGGGATACCCTTAGGCCATGAAAAAATTCATTTTCAGGCTCACGTCTTCCCTAAGGCAGCATGAAAACATTATACGTCCTGGCTTATATCAAGCAACACCCTCTTGGAGTGTGGGACAGAAGAGTATGAACAACAAAGCCCACAAAAGGGAAGACGCCCCTTCTTAACAAATACCTGAAGAGACAGGGGCAAATTCTGACCAGAGCCTGTGGTTTGCTCACTTCTCAGCATTGCCTCAGGCTCTTTCTGTTCCAGGCAGGCAACTAGTATTTATAAAGCACCTACTATGTGTCAGGCCCTGTGCTAAGCCCTGTGGATACAAAGCAAAGCAAAACACAAGCCGTGCTCTCAAGGAGCTCACAGTCTAATAAGGAAGGCATGCAAACATGTGCAAATAAGCTATATACATGGTGAGACAGATAAATGAGAAAAGCTAAATCACTTGTCACCCAGAGAAAGTCCTTTGGCTTGATTTTGCCTTTTTGCTATTTAG
The DNA here is from genome assembly GCA_011680675.1 of Gymnobelideus leadbeateri. NCBI lineage: Eukaryota > Metazoa > Chordata > Mammalia > Diprotodontia > Petauridae > Gymnobelideus > Gymnobelideus leadbeateri. The sequence continues at coordinate 37,171 of WOXC01009044.1, forward strand.
CTGAGATAATGGCTCAGCAGGAAGGCAGCAAGATTAAGGAGGCCTGGGAAAGGTTTCTTGCAGAGAGAAGATAGAACTTTACCTAAAACATGAAGAAAACCGGAGTAGGTAGCCTAGCAATTTCTTGGAGAAGACAGTCCATTGCCTACCTCCAAATCTTTTCCCTGTCTCCCATCGTTCTCTGGCTTCTAACTTTTCTGGTTTTCCTTAGGTCTTAGCGAACGAAAGTACTATCTTTTACAAGAACCTTTCCCAGGCCTCCTTAATCTTATTGCCTTCCCTCTGAGACTGGCCCAATTTACCCTATCTCATTTATCTGTCTTACCATCTACATAGCTTATTTGTACATGTCTGCAGGTTGGACTGTGAGCTCCTTGAGAGTAGGGCTGTCTTTTGCTTTTCTTTGTATCCCTAGGGTTTAGCACAATGCCTGGCACATAATAATAAATGATAGCTGCCTGCATGGTACAGAAGAAGCCTGAGGCAATGCTGAGACATGAGCAAACCATGGGCCCTTGTCAGAATTTGCCCTTATCTCTTTAGGTATTTGTAAAGAAGGGGCGTCTTTCTTCTTGTGGGCTTCATTGCCTTGTGATTGCAGGGTGCATAGAGATCTAGATGTGAGAAGACTGGAAAAGTAGGAAAAGACAGGGAAATGAAAAAAACAGGAAATAAAATAGGTGCTGGATATGGCCAGAATCAAATGCCATGGTGAGCTGAGGTTATCACAGAAGAATTGTCAGACAGGATTGAAGAAGGAGAGAACAGCCAGGCATAGAGGAGGACCTAAGATACCAGGATGATTTTATTCCCAGCCTTCCACCTATGGATGGTTCGAACTGACCAATCACAAATTAGTTTCCTCTTTTTATGTCCCTCTTCATTTTAGTTGGATTGTGTTCTCCTTCCAGGACCAGTGCACACTATTCTCTATCTCACATAAATGTTGGATCTCAGATGCAGTCTAGTCCGATACCTTCAAAACTGAGACCATGAGAAGTTAAGTGACCTGACCAAGTTCACCCAGGTAAGTGTCAGAGGGGTTATTTGAAACCAGATCCTCTAATTTAAGGGTTACCTCATGTCCCTTCCCTCAGTCAGAACCTTGCCTTGGGATATGATCTGATAGACTCATTGACAATGGGTTCCTGATTGATCAACATTCGCTATCAGAAGCCTGACTGCTCCTTCCTTTGATCATCTTCTTTCCATATCATCAGACTTTTCTTCTCCTTCTCTCACCTTCTATATACATAATTCTCACCTTTTTACTTCTTGCTTTGAGAACAGTCAAATCAACACTTTTATTCCTAGAAAGGACATGCCAATCGATTTTCCTATGATACTACCCTGTCCCAAAACATCCCTCCTAGGTCAACACTCCTCAATATGTTTTCTCTTCCCTTTTTAGACTATGTTTCTTAAGGGCAGAGATTGTTTTCCTTCAAGTCACTTAACTTCATTTGCCTCAGTTTCCTTACCTATAGAAGGAGCTGGAGAAGGAAATGGCAAACCCCTCCATTATCTTTGCCAAGAAAACCCCAAATGGGGTAATGAAGAGTTATACATGATTGAAAAATAACTGAACAACAAATCCTCAGGCTTAGAACAGTGTCTGGAATAAAGTAAACTAAAAATACTTTTTTATTTACTCACTCACTCATTCATTCATTCATGTATGAAAAGCCTCTAAATCAATTCGATAAATGAATAATCAATTGATTGACAAAGATCTTAAGAGCTTATTCTATGCTCTCCTAAGTAATATTTAATTTAAATAAGAATTAGTTACTGTTCTCAAGGAGTTTACCATCAAATATAAACAGTAAAAGTAAAGTTAGTACTTTCACCATCACATTTGTTGCATAGATGTTCTCAGAATTCTCAAGAGTATTTCTTCAGCATCACTGTGGCTGCTGACACAGACCAGTAATCAAGGTTTGAAAATGTGTTGGTTTAATTAAAGTGATGAGATTAAAATACAGCTGAGAATGATAAATAAATGCAAATCTTTTCTGGGGCTCATTGGTGGAAAATACATGTTGGACATACTGATATCAAATTATTGTTGACTAGATGGTGTCCTCCTTCCATAGGTTATATCTGGATAACCAGAAAAATTAAGGACAAAGAACAGAACACCCTTAAGTCCACAGTTAACTATCATCTAAAGAGAAGAAAAACATCTGTTTTAACTGAATTCAACCTTACTTCCCTACTTCAGGAACTCCCTCCAAATGGGTATTTCTTCCAAAGATACTGGTCCCAACTGCTGTAACATTATAATAGATACTCTGCAGGAGGAACTATGACTACACATGTCACCCCGACCACCTTACTTTTGAAGAATTTGTTTGAAGACAGTTGAGCAGATCCTCATAAAACAGACCCATGATGCATCACTCTGCCTAGCACTGTAGCCTTTCAAAATTGGGAGAAGATGCCAGAGTTAATACTCTGCTGGGGACTGCCATCAAGAAATTAGAGTCACCTCCATAATATCATGAGGCATCACCAAAAAAAAAAAAAAAAAGAATTCCTTTAAGGAACTCAACCTACTAAAAGAATAAAAATCGTTTGTCAATACAAATGATGCTACAGTGTATTGTCCAGCATAAAACATTTAATGTTTAATTATAATAACATATTGATGAAATCATTATGTCATCTACACCAGTGATGTCAGTCTCAAATAGAAAGAGGTGCTACTAATCTATCCATACGTACCCTGATGGGCCACATATCAACTTAGTTTTAAAATGTAGCATATTTGTTTTATTGTATTTTATTAAACCTTTCCCAAAGACAATGTGTTTGACACCTCTGGTCTACACATTTATCAAGCAGATTGTATTTGTCTCCATTTATGAAAATGCTGAAAAGTTCAGGGCTAAGCATAAAGTCCTAGAGCCGTCCACTAGAGACCTTTGTTGGAATTCTATTCATTGCATCAAAGCATCATAGGATGCTTTAGGATTTTACTGCTCATGAAACAGACCTAGAGCAATTAAGTGACTTGGCCAAAATCACATGAATAATAATAGAAGGATTTTTGAGTGGAGAAGACTTGTAAATTATAGAATTTCTGGGGGCTTGTGGTGTTAATCAGGGAAGACTTCAGAGAACAGAAATTTTTCAAGGCATAATTTTTAGATTATCATGAAGCAGATTTCTGAATAGTGGGCAACACTTATTTTGACTAATTAATCAATACATGTTAATTTTATATAAACATTTATATACACGTATGTATACATATATGCATATGTGTGTGTTTTCCCCCTTAAACATGATAGCCTCAAACTGACCTTGTGTAAGAGGTTGAAGATGATTTGACACAAAGGGAATCATAATTGATATATTGGGAGTTTTAAGGTTTTCAAAACTCTTTATATACATTATTTAATCCAATTAAGCCCTGTAAAAAAGGTACTAGAGGTATTGTCATCTCCATTTCACAGAAGAAAAAACTAAGGCTTAGTGCAATTTGCTCAAAGTCCCATAACCAATTAACAAGATTTGAGCCCAGGTCTTGCTGATTCAAGGTCCAGCACCCTATCTACCATGAACCAGTGGTTTAAAAATTAGGAGAGTTACTAGAGTTAATGTGAAATCTGTGCTCCCTTCTTATTCTCTTGTTCCATATGGTTCCAAGATTCTCTGTTATTATGAAATGCTCGATAGATAGAATCAGAAAGAATGGACTAGGAATAGGCAGTATATAATACATATATATGAGTGTATATATATATATATATATATATATATATATATATGTGTGTGTGTGTGTATACATATATACACATATATACAGAGTATGCATATGTATATACATACACATATGTATATATACACATATGCATGCACACACATATATACATATATGTATGTGTGTATGTATATAAACATACATATACATATAGATATATTTATACAGTAGAAAAAGCTCAAAAAAGAGACAGGTGGCACAGAAGACAGAGCCACAGAACTGAAGTCAGAAAGACCTGAGTTCAAATCTGGCCTCAGATATTCCCTACCTGTGCGACCCCCTTTGCCTCAGTTCCCTCATCTGTAAAATGAGCTGCAGAAGGAAATGGCAAACGTCTCCAGTATCTGCCAAAATGACGTCATGAAGAGTCAGGTGAGAATCCACAACAAGAATCATAAATTCATGTAAGGCCTTTATTACGTACCTCCTCTCATCTCTCTGAACTTCTTTTTGCTTATCTGTACAATGAGGACAATGATGCTTGCATTCCATACCTCATACACTTAACAGTGTTGTTCACACAGAATCTCAGGGCTGGTAGAGAACTCAAAGGACACCAAACCACAATGAAGAAGAATCCCCTTTATAATGTGATAAACAAGTGGTCGACTAGTCTGCATCTGAAGACCTCTAGAGAGGGGAATTCTACTACTGGAGACAGTGCATTCCATTTTTAAATAGCTCAATTAGCTAGGAAGTGTTTCCTTACATCAGCCCTATATCAGCTCCTTTACAACTTTCATCTATCATTCCTAGTTCTGCTCTCTAGTGCCAAGCTGAAGAAAAATCATCCTTCTTCCATGTAGCACCCTGAAGATTTGAAGCAATGAATTTTTTAATAACTCAGTAGCCAACAGGCAAATCCTACCAGGAAACATAAATACTCCAATAGATGGTTAGAGAAAAAACAGCTAATGTTGGCTGTCCTATTACAGGGAAAAAAATCAAACATAAACTAAAAACCTTCACAATTATCTTTATTTTCTTTTTGCACAATGTGTGCTAATTATTAAATAATTAATATCTTAAATACGTGGAGATGATCATCATGTCCCTCTCTACCTTCTCCTATAAAGAATAAATATTCAGGTGTCTCTAAGTGATCTTCCATTGGTTTGTTTTTGAGTTTCTCAACAACTTGGTGATGCTCCTCAATGCCCTTCCTAAAATATGAGACCAAGAACTGAAAACAACTCCTGATGTCTTGGGACCACTGGGACCATCCCTAGTTCTGTTGTAAGGTTACTTTCTGATGAAAGAAATTTGTTAATCTTTTAGAAACATTTAAAATGGGTTTTGCTCCATCCAACCACAGAGGTCAAGGGCAAAGTCGATGTAGAAGACCTTATATGTCTGGAGCACATGGTCATAACACCAATTAAGTGAAAATAAATATTAGAGCAGAGATTTCATCTCCACATGGCACAGAATGTCAGTTACGGACCAAGAAATTATCTGACAAGTGTAAATCATTTTCCTATAGTGCATTCCACATGCCCCTAGCTCCTGTGTATCCTATCTGTATTCTGTTTTTTGCATCCTAAATATATCTGGTTATAGATGACTATAAACAGATCCCAAGGTGATTTAGTCTTATCCATCACTGTCTTCTTAGGATGGCATTACTGATACCAAAAGGAGGTATCCATCAATTTGTTTCAGTTTTTTTTTTTAATTAGACAATTTATAGGTGCTACAGAATTTCCAGTAGAAATCAAATAATTGATCTCTTGGATTAAAAAAAAATAAAGTTCCACCTGCTTCATTGACTATGAATAAAATCTCCCTAGAAATAAGTATATTGATTAATCAATTGAAGACAATCAGAAATTCAACTGAATAATCTGAGGTTCATAGATTTAGGATCATAGGATAATAGCTATACATCTATTATGGCACCACAGAGACCATCTAATCCAACCCCTCATTTTACAGATGAGGAAACTGAGGACCAAACAGGCTAAGAGACTCACCCAATGCCACTTAGGTTGACCTGGAAGAGACCTTAGAGGTCACCTAGTGAAACCACACTCATTTTACAAATGTTGAAATTGAGACTCAGAGAGGACTTGTTCCCATCAAACCATAATAACCAATAGCAGACCCAGGATTTAAACTCCAAAACAAGTGTTTTTAGCTACCGCACTGCCTCATGAAATTGAATGTATGTTCTATTTGGCACAAGAGTTGGGTGCAAAACTTGTCAGTCCATGGGTCTCTGAAAATTTAACAGTTTGAAATGGCTTCATTCCTAGACTTATAGCCATGCACAAAGTACTTCACTTCCATTTTCCTCATCTGTAAAATGAATACAATATGAATTGATGTTCCATACCTCACAAGGTGCTTATAAAAGATAGACTTTGCAAAGTTAAGAGTATCCTACAAAAGTGAATTGTTGTTGTCATTATTTGACTGACATTCAAGGTCCTGACAATCTAACTCTGACATAACTTGGAAAACTTAACCTCAATTAATATGTTTTATGTTCCCTATGATCCATCCAAAATGGACTATTTGCCACTCACTGAACAAGTCCTGAGCATTCCCACCTCCATGTTTTTTCTTAATAGTTACCACCACCTGGAATGTCCTTTTTGACCATCTAAATTCTATCCATTCCTCAACACCCAGGCCCAATGTTCCTCCAGCCAAAAGCGACTTTTTGTTAAACTCTACAGTTCCACTCTTATAATACCTGCCACAGCCTATAATATCAGAGTGATTTCAGCTACTATTTAATCTGTGTCCTCCTTCACCTCTCTAATGAGATGCAAATTTTTCAAGGGCAATGTCATTTTAGAGATTATAGACAATTGGATCAAAAAGGGACTAAAAACATAACTGAGTCTCAAAGCTTCATTTTTTTATGTTGTTGAGGCAATAGGGTTAAGTGACTTGCTCAGGGTCACACAGCTAGTATCTAAGGTCAGATATGAACTCAGATCCTTCTGACTCTAGGACCAATGCTCTATTGACTGAGTCACCTAGGTGCTCCTCTAATTCCTTCATTTTAATGGTGAGGAAACCAAGACTCAGAAATGGCAGTCATTAATATCATGCCAATAAGCATTTATTAAGGGGAAGGTAGGTGGTGCAAGGGATAGAGCACTTGCCCTAGAGTTGGGAGGGCCTGAGTTCAAATTCAATCTTAGACACTTACTGGCTGTCTGACCCTGAGCAAGTCACTTAACCTCTATTTGCCTCTTAAATAAAAGCATTAAAAGAAAACATAAACACTTACATAAGTGTTTAATAAATACTTAAAATTTAAGGCACTGTACTAAAGACTGAGAATACAAAAAGAGACAAAAACACTGTTCTTGCCCCCAATGACCTCTCATTCCAATAGAGGCAATGATGGGTAAATAACCACGCAAAATAGATAGTTATACATGAAAATATCTATCTACCTATCTGTCTATCTATCCATCCATCCATCCAGACCATCCTGCAAAGCAGTGCAGAATTGGGATTAGAAACGAAGTCTCTCTACTTAGAGGCCAAACAATTTTGTACCTCACTTATCTATACCTGTATTTCCCCTTTAGTACCTCCCCCACACTCAAAAAGTATTTAGCACCTTGTACCTGTTGGCTACTCATTAAATGTTTGACTATAATAACTTCTATTAAATATTACAACTAGAAGTTTCATTCCTGCCCTTCATCACCACATACAGAGAAAATCTCTGTATGTGCAATAACTATCAAACACTATTATTCTCCCTTCTAACAAAGAAGGAAATAAAATTTGCCCAGGAAGAGGAATAGTGATGTATCCTGCATTCTGAGGGCTAGGGGCACAGTGTTGGAGCAGCCCCTTTCATAGCCTCAGATGATATCAGATGATGAATGCTGTTGTACAGAGTATCTCTGAAGATCATTCAAGGTTAGGACAATAAACAATGACCAATTTTCAGATGTAACCCAGATCACTTGCGTTGACAACTCCATAATTTTAACAGTGGCCTCACAACAAGACATTCTAAATCAACTATTACTCACTTCACAGTGGCAGGGGTGAATATGATTGATCTCCAGACCTCTGAAATCATCCTGAAGCTCATTAGAGCCTAAATCCTGTTTCTTCTGATGGTGGCATTGGGTTAGTTATTAAGTGGGCAGGAGTCACTCCAGTGTCTGGGGAGGGCTAAGAAAACACAGGGTTACAGGAACATAGAATTTGATCTCAGAAGTCATCTAGTCCAAACTTGACCTGAATCCTGTCTAAGACAGTCCTATGAAATAGTCATCCTGCCTCCTTTTGTAGAGTTTACATTCCTAGATTTAGCTGGAAGGGATTTGGAAGACTACAGGACTACAGATTTTGAGAGTTGTCAGGGACCTCAATACACATCTAAAAGGAATCACAACAAAAACAACATAATACTATTTCTATGATGCTTTATAATTTGTAAAGTACTCTACAAAATATTACCTGATTTTCTCCTCCCCAAAACGAGGAGAGGTAGGTGTTATTATCCCCTTTTTGCAGGTGGGAAGACAAAGGCAAACAAAGGTTAAATGACTGATCCAGAGACACAGATAATAAATGAGGTCAGATTTAAACTTAGGACTTCCTGAGTACAGGCCTATTACTCTGTTTATTCTGCTACCAGTCATCCATTCTCTGCTTGAGGAATCCAAGCCTTCCTAAATTAACCCATTCCACTTTTGTACAGATTTAATAGAAAGGTATTTTTCTCCCTTGACATGAAATATAAATTTGCCTATTTCCAAATTCTACCAACTGCTCCCGGATAAATAGTAAGTCTTATCCCTATTCCAAATGGCAGCCCTTCAAATACTTGATGAAGGCTATAATTATCCTCTCCTCCTCCTGCCTTTCCCCCCTGATACTCTCTTCTTCTCACAATTTAACATCTCAAATTCCCATAAATTGTCATTTCATAGCTTGAATTCAAGGCTTTTCATTATCCTAGTTGACCTCCTCTGGACACTCCCCTGTTTACTGATGCCCTTCCTAAAGTGGGGTTCCTGGAATTTAATACTATTATCCAGATGTGATACAATCAGACCAGATACAATAGTAATACAATATTTAACTCCTTTCTTTTTTTTCCTGGAAACTGCCTCTCAATGCAGCTGAAGATGTCAGTAGTTTTTTTGGCTACATAATCCTGCTAATTCATACTGTTCTTGGAGTCCACTGATACTCTCTATACCTCTTTTTAGACAAAGGACTATTTCATATATCATGTTTTTCCCATCTTATTCTTGGGAAGTTGTTTTTTTTAAAACCAAACAGGAGCTTTACTTTTTATCCCTACTGAATTTCATTTTATTAGGGAAGGTTCAGTGTTCTAGCCTGTCAAGATCTGTTTGGATCTTGATTGTCATCCAGTGTATTGAATACTTCTTCTAGCTTTGTGGCACCTGCAAATTCTATGAGCATACCATCAATGCCAATAACTGGATTACTGGGAGGAAAATGAAAAATAATATAAGGTCAGAAATACCTGACTGAAGGCCTCATTCCAAGTTAATAGAAAATCACGAATGACTAATCCTTAATTCTTTCTCTTCTTGTCAAATGAAATAATATCTGTAATGTTAGAATAGAAATTGGCACACAGTAGGCACTTACTGAATATTTATTTCACCCAGGTCCAAATATCGCTAACTGTAGAACTTGAAGTCGTAAAGACCTGAGTTCAGATCCTGCCATCTGACCCTCTACAAATCATTTATCCACTCAGCCTCCATCTCTTTATCTATAAAATGAGGATAAAAATAGCACCTACCTCACAGGACTGATTGAAAAACCACTTGAGTAAATATATGGAAAGTACTTTGCAAATCTTAAGGCTCTCTATAAATTTTAGTTTATTTTCACTGTTATTATAATTAATCTCTGAACTATTTCTAGTACAGAATCACATTTATAGAGCTAAAAGATCTTTAAAGGTAATATAGTGATTGGATGCAAACCTAGAAGGAAATTTAATGACTATCTAGTCCAATCACTTCATTTTATAGATGAGGAAACTGAGGCCCATAGAAAAGCAATTTGCCTGGACTCATATACCAAGTCATTCTGTTTTTTCCCAGCCCAGAGTTCTCCTCACAGCCATGCTGAGTGCTGTTGATTGCCGGCAGATTCTTTTAAATCAAGGACAGAGGAATAGTGATATTCATCTCTGATTGTAACCCCCACACAAGACAACCTATGAACAATACAATCTGTTCACCCATATGGATGTTGTAACTGTGATCGATGCTAGTAAAAATCTGCTGTTAACTTGGGCTTCATGGAAATTAATTTAGTTTGAAATTCATCATCAAAATCGCACCACTTGTAATAATTAATCCATCATGGAGGATTTCTTAAATGAAGTTTTAAGAAAAGTAACTTTGGGGAGCAAAGGCAATCCATTTATATTGATTAGGCCCTGTGCATGGATGATGGACTGTGCCTAGAACTGAACAGGAGAGGGGGAATGGGCTAGATCACATTAAGAAGACTGTGCAGGATTGTCAGTCTCACCTCAGAACAATATTCTCCCAGTGTTGCTGTATGCATATGGATCATGGAGCAACAAACATAATCTCTGAGCAATCTTAATCACTGTTGCAATTAAGGTGATTAAAGGGACAATGGAAAGATGCCTGACCCAGCATACAAAGCGTCCAAAAAGTCTTAATGTAGTTTTAAACTAATGAAGTTTAGTTTTAAGCTATACTAAGATGTTTGGAGCACCCTGTAGTATCAACAATGACTCTAACTTAAGAAGTGTCATCGAAGGCAAAGTTAAGGACAAGGGATGACTAGAAAAAAGTCATATAGCAAGAGCAATCTATCAGATAAACCTGATCTGGTATCTCTGAATGTCAGAAGGATTATTGGACGGCATCCAGTGGCAAGATAGAGAGTGTAGACAAGAGTCAAGTGGAATGGAAAGTATGGATGGGTCATAGGCTGCTCTAGAAGAGGTGAATAAATATCCAAATGAATGAGAATAAGGATCCATTAAAATACAAAAGTAGCTGTCATTGGAACCTTTATCCGAAATTCCCTTCCTCCATCTCTGTCATACAGATTCTAGCTCTATCTAGAGATGGTTGGGGCCTCGTTGATCATTTAGTTCAACACCCTAGTTTCACAGAGGAGGAAAGAAACTAAGGATCAGGAAAGTTAAGTGACTTGCCCATGGTCTCAAAAGTAGTGTTGAATATCAGAGGCAGGATTTGAACCCAGATCTTCTGACTCCTGCCCAAGGGGCAGAGTGAGATTTATAAATCCACAAGAGCAGGGCCAATTGTTGAATCATGTTACTTTTCCTTGTATCAATAGCTTCATATGGAATAAAACCTGCTTCCCAGACTTAGAACTGTTAAGGCACCTCAGGAGTCATAGGGTGCAATTTCTTCATTTTACAAATGAGAATGTGCAGAACTTATGTGACTTGTCTCAGACCATCATTGGTAGGACTTAAACACAGCTTCTCTGATTCTAGAATCAGTGCTCTGTGCCAAGTGCCCTACCACACTGACTCCAAACTCATGCTCAGATTTGGGATTTTTCCATTTTTGAGTTGGTGCCCCCATTCTTCCTTCCCACCATGTGATCATTAAGTACTCCAGAATTGCAAGGTAGCTCCCATCTCTCCAAATAGGGTATAGAGAGGTTCTGTTTTAAAACTCTACTTTACCAATTCATGTGCATCAATAATACATGCAGGGTTTGGATGTCTGAATCCTGGCATATGTATGTATAATAGACCATAATGTGTGTCTACACAATACATATATGTATATGCATATATAGTACATGTATAAATATATGTATCTATGTGTATATGCATCACAATTATAATACATATATACATGTTGTATTTTATATTACATATGTTCCATGTATTTTATATTTGATGGAATAAAATCTTCCCAGAATTACAATGAAGTATAACTTCTGACTGTTACTATGTACTATATGTGGTCAAACTTGAACAGCAAGAGAATTACTTTTCACCATTGAATATATATATATATATATATATATATATATATATATATATATATATATATATATATGTATGTATATATTTAATAATTCTGCACCTCCTTCCAGATATTTCATGTAATTAGCCCCAAATGTGATCTCATCTTTCCTCACCTGGCTGTAAAGACCCATTGAACAGTATAAATCTAAAATCTAATGGAATGATAGGCACACTGGTGCATTGTTGGCAGAGCTGTGAATCAGTAAATTATGCAAATAAAATGACTAAAATATTCATATTTGTTGACTCAGAGATTACTCTACTAGGATTATCCCCTAAGAAAGAAATTGATTAGAAGAAAGTTCCTATATAGACTAAAGTATTTACAGTAGAACCTTTTATGATTGCAAAGAAGTGGAAATGAAGTAGGTTGGCAATGACTAAACACATTGTGGCACACAGATATACTAGAATATTGTTCTGTTATATGAAATGACAAGCATGATGAATATATAGATGTGTGGAAAGATTTACCTGATAGGATTCAGAATGAAGAAAGCAGTGAACAGGAAACAATAAATAGGATGACTACAACAATATAAATGTAAAGAATAACCACAAAGCAATTAAAGGTGAATAATGCAGAATTAAAAAACAAACAAACATGGCTTCATAAAAGAGAAATAAGATGAAACTCCCACCCCAATCCTCTGCAAACATGAACCATCCAAAGGCATAGCACATTGAACATATTTTCATATAGTTCAGTTATGGTAATTTTTTTCTCTTTTCCTTTTCTTGACAAATGTTATTTGTTTTTTGGGATATCTCTCTGGGAGACAGAGAGGAAGGAATACTGGAAGAAATTTTAGTGGTAAAAGAAAAAAATTAAATTATTTTAAAAACACACAACCATGACCTCGGTTTAAAGCCTAGCTTTGTTACTAATCAAAGAGTTGTGAACTTGGGCAAATCCCTTAGTTCCCTGGGCCTCAGTTTCCTCATCTGTAAAATGAGGAAGTTGATCTAAATGATATCTAACATTATTTCCAACTCTAAATCTATGATCTGATGAACTTTGATGACTTTTTGTGTTAATCATTTCCCCAGATTGCTTAGACAGTTTTACAGAATAATTATAGATATGTGCTCACAAACACACACACACACACACACACACACACACACACACACACACACATACACACCCATGGCTCCTACAGGTTGTTGTTGTTTGTCTTTCATTCTGTAACAGGACCATGATATCAGGAAAGTGATGTCATGATTTACAAGTGCATTGGATTTAAGTGAGGGAGGGCCATGCAAAGTCAGCAGCCTCACTTTCTCCTCCAGATCCATCTAGACCCAGTGGCAAGATATAAATCAAGAAGACTGGAGATGGCCCAGGATGCAGTGGAATATCTTGACCTTTTTAAGATAAGGTCTTTCCCAGGTCTCAGTTTGACTGAGGCAACGCCCATTCAGTGATTGAGGCAAGGAAAGAAAGGAAAGGAAGGGGGTCCGCTAGGTGGTGCAGTGAGTAGTGTCGGCCCTGGAGTCAGAAGGACCTGAGTTCGGATCCGGCCTCAGACACTCAATGCACACACAAACAAAAAAAACCTAGTCTTGTGACCTTGGGCAAGTTACTTAACCCCAATTACCCTCAAAAAAAAAAAAAAAGAAATGAGAGGAAGAATGGCTTCTTCTACCTAGTTAAAAAAAAATCCATCTGAGTGGGGGAAGAAACTCAGGGTTTCTGTCCCCAAATAGACATTCACTCAGAGCCATCAAAGACCAAACAATGGCCAGGTGGAGCTTGGCCTGGGACCTACTGTTTGTTGGCAGACCAATGAGAGCCAGAGTGATTTGGGTTTAAGGCATTTTCCTTAAGAAATAAATCTAACCTGTCAATCCCCAAGTATCTTGAGAGTTTTCAGCACATCTCCTTCATATCTTTTGTGAAAGTATATTCCTTTGCTAATCTCCTTTGCTGTATGTGTCTGGGTAAAGCTCTTGGGACCCAGAATGATTGTGGTAGGGAGTCTATGTACAAGACTGTGGAGCAAATGGGATTCATAGGCATGATATTAGCCAATCTCCAGGCTCATGTATGAAACTTGAGCTTCAAACCTCCCCTCTCCATGCCCCTTATCTGCTACCAAATAGAACAATCTGGAGGAAAAGCAGAAGAGAATACAAATAACTGTGCCTTGTCCCACTGATCAAATTATTTAGTCTTTCTTATGTGGCTTTTTCTTTTAACTGTAAATCCAGCAGGCACACTCCTCTCCAGAGAAGACTTAATAACCAAAAGCTTAATGCCACAGCTCCAAGTCAATGACCAGAGAATGTTCACTGAATCAGCTGTAAAAGATTATAATATTTATTGGAAACCACATATATGGGTATTTAAAATTGATCTTTCATCTAAAGCTATTACACCATCCTTCTCTCTATTGATTATTTTCAATATATCTTTTATGTAGCTTTTGGGGGGTACATAGCTGTACTCATGTGCCTTCCCCATTACACTGTGAGCACCAAGAGGGCTGGGACTGTCATTCACATTTGTTTTGTTTTGTATCCCTAGAACTTAGCACAATGCCTGGAGCATTGTTTATTGACTGTCTGACTCTAGGTTAAAACAAACTAGTATTTTAGACAGCCTGTCAAGATATTTCCATTAACATGACCAGATTAGAATTATCTTCTAGGTAAAATTTTTGCTTCTTCCTAGGCTGGGACTAACCAAGGAATAATTTGCCTCTGCAGGGAATGCTGACCAGCGAAATACTCAATATTTCTTTGATGGCTGAAGGAATTCCCTGGAAGACAGAGACAGAATGTTTAAGAACAGAACTGGAATCCTGATATCCTTCCTAGGACTTCATTTTCCCTATCTGTAAAATGGTGATCATAGTACATACCCTACACCCTCACATGGTCTATCAAAGGATGAGCTAAGATCAAAGGATCATTGATTTTTTAGCTAAAAGGGATCTTACTGGTCATCAGGTTCAGTCCTTTCATTTTACAGATGAAGAAACTGAGGCAGAGAAAATTTAAGGTCACACAGCAAACAAGTGTCTGAGGTGGCATGTTAACCCAAGTCTTCCTAATTCAAAGTGTAATGCCTTATCTACCATACCACACTGTCTCTTGATAAGATATATAAAAGTGCCAGGCAAAATATGAAATACTCTCCAAGCTATTAATGAATCTTTATCACCATTACTATCCACATCATCATCATCATCCTAATAGGGAAAATATTAGGGAATATAAAGATCAAGGCAATTTTATATCCTCATGACAGAACTGAGGAAGAGATTTGTCCAAATTACCAAGATTTCCAAATAATACTTTCTTATCAAGATTCTTACAACAGAAATTATAAATTGAGGATATTTCATATTTATAAAGCCCTTAAAGGTTTACAAAGAACTGTCATCACAACAACCCCAGAGCTAGAGGGATAGGGTATAAAAGTCTTATCATTATCATCTTGTACATAGGGAAACTGAGACTCAGAGTTTTTGAGAGTCTTAACCAGAGTCATACACTCAGAGATTGTATTAAACAGAGTATTAGGTTGTAGAAGGGAATAAAAATCACATCATACATAGAAACAGTCAAAGACCGAGAAGTTTAATCTAGCTAAGAAAAGCTGGTGAATAGATTGAGGGAAGGCATAACTATTTCTTTTTTTTTTTAAACAAATGCTTTATTAACTTCTGTTTTACGTCATTCATTTCTGCCAGATTTTGAGTTACAATCATTTTTCCCCCCATTATTCCCCTACCCAACCTCCCAGAACAGTAATCACAGAAGATATCGCTTCCTCCAATCTGCTCTCTCCCATACCTTCTCCCATACCCCCATCGACTTTTCCATTAGAGGAAGGTGAGTCTTTGCATCCCAATGCCTGCACATCTTATCTCCCTATTACAAGCAAGAGTATTAATAATAGTATTTATATATATTTGAAACATTTAATGTTAAGACCTCAAATTTCAGATCCATTTCCTTCCTCCCTTGTCACTCATTCCCTCTTGGGAGATAAGTAATTCAGTATATGTTGTACATGTCTAGCTATGCAAAACATTATCATAGTAGATATATTGTACAAGGCTGCTTATAATTTCCTCCCACTCATCCCACCCCCCACCTGGTCCATTCCCTACATGATCCTGTCCCTCTTCTATAGTGGGTACTTCCAACCTCCCCTCACCCCAAGGATGCCCTCCCATCCATCATCCCTCCTCTCATCCCCCTTCCCCTATCCTGCTGCAGGTTGAGATATCCCATTTACTATGTATGTCATTTTCTCCCTGAACCAAATTCAGTTTGAATGTGGTTTTGCCTTTTTAGCCTTCCTTATTATCCCCCTCTTTTGCAACCACTTCCCCTTGCTTCTTCTGCATGGGATAGTTTACACCACCCTGTCTCTCCCCATCTCCTCTTGCCACTTTCCTCTCTCACCTCATAATTTCATCCCTTGAGTATTCTCCCTTCCCAACAAATTCAACTATGCCCTCTATCCATGTATAACTGTAACCATCTACACACACATTCACATATGTATTCATATGACCACACACCCTTCTTCCATTATTTTCATAGTGAGAAAGATATCATCACTCACAGTTATTGTTTTTCCATATAGGAATGTAAATAGTTAAACTTTGATAAGTTCCTTTTGATTTCTTTTCCCTGATTACCTTCTCGGGCATCTCTTGCTTCTTGTGTCTGGATGTCAAATTTTCTGTTCAATTCTGGTTTTTTTCCTCAAGAATGCTTGAAAGTCCTCTATTCACTGAATGACCATATTTTCCCCTGAAACAAAATACTCAGTTTTGCTGGGTAGGTGACCCTTGGGTTCATTCCCAGTTCTTTTGCCCTCTGGAATATCATATTCCATACCCTTCGATCCCTCAGTGTAGAAGCTGCCAGGTCCTGGGCTATTCTGATTGTGTTTCACAATATTGAAATTGTTTCTTCCTGGCTGCTTGTAGTATTTTCTCCTTGATCTGGGGATTCTGGAACCTGGCTATAATATTCCTGGGAGTTTTCTTTTTGGGATCTTTTTCAGGAGGTGATCGGTGGATTCTTTCAACCTCTATTTTGCCCTCTGGATCTAAAACATCAGGGCAGTTTTCCTTGAGAATTACTTGAAGGGTGATTTCTAGGTTCTTTCTTTGATCATGGCTTTCAGGTAGTCCAATAATTTTAAATTGTCTCTCCTGGATCTATTTTCCAGGTCAGTGGTTTTTCCCATGAGATATTTCACATTGCCTTCTAATCTTTCATTTGTTTGGATCTGCTTAACAGCATCTTGATTTCTCATAAGTCATTAGCTTCCATTTGCTCCAGTCTAACTCTGAAGGAATGAATCTCCTCAGTGAACTTTTGAGATTCTTTTTCCATCTGGCAAATTCGACTTTTAAGGCATTCTTCTCCTCATTGCCCTTTTGGGCCTCCTTTGCCATTTGAGTTAGTCTATTTTTTAAGGTGTTGTTTTCCTCAGTCAGGATGTTGACCCTCATTTCATCCTTTTCCTGCATCCTTCTCCTTTCTCTTTCCAATTTTTCCTCCACTTCTCTTACTTGATTTTTAAAGTCCTTCTTAAGGTCCTCTATGGCCTGCAACCTGCTCATGTTTTCCCCTAGGGCTTTTGGAGCAGGACTTCTGACCTCACAGTCCTTTTCCCACTCTATGCCCCCAAAATAGGAGTCTAGGGTTGCATTTTTCTGTTTCCTTTGCCTTGCCATGTTGCCACTTGATTACCTGACTTTTGGGCTTGTTGCCACACTATGGCTTTAAGGCCAGATAGAGGAATTTCGTCCCGAACATGTGGGGGGCAACTTCCATTTCTGGCAAGCTGTAAACCCACCCACGACTTCCACCCTAGATCACAATCCAGATCCAGGGAGGTTAAAGCAAGAGCGATTACCCCCCAAGACTGATGGCTGGATCTCCCCACGATTTGTAGGCTGGGAGCCGGAAATGCCTATGAAAACTACAAAATGGCGTGTCTCCTCAGTGGCTTCTAGCCCCCAGGGGAGGGAGCTGACGCATTCCCCAAATACAGGTCCCAACGTCCATAGGACACTAACCTCTTACTTTGTCCTAGGCATGTCTATGTTGATAATTCTGGAGTCGCCACAGCTCCTGGTGTTCTGGGGTTCCTCCAGCTGGCTGCTGGCCCTGCCGCCCTGGGGCTAAAACCTCGGCTCATGCGGACCTGGGCTCGGCTCGGCTCGGCTCCTGCACTCTGTGTGCTGCACGCTGCCAGGTCCCAGACCACTGCACTGGTCCTTCCCGCAGGGCTGCTGGGCTGTCCTCAGCGGGAGTTTAGCTTCTCTGTGTTGTTCTGTGGGTGCTCGGGCTCCAGAAGTTGTTCAGAGTCCCCTTTTACATCGTTTGGGGGGAATGTGGGGGCAGAGTGGCTTGGATGAGCTGTTTCTACTCTGCCATCTTGGCTCCGCCCCCAGGCATAACTATTTCTAAGAACTTGATGGATTATCTTATGGGAGAAAGATTATTATTATTATTATTATTATTATTATGGCCATAACAATTATAAGTACTATTTTTATTGTTATTATTACTTGTTGAGTAGTGGTAGTAGTGGTACTGTTAGCAGTGTAGTATTAGTGGTAGTAGTAGTAGCAGCAGCAGAAGTAGTAGTAGTAATAATAGTAGCAGTAGCAGTAGTAGCAGTGATGGCATTAGTAGTATTAGTAGTAGTAATTGTGGTGGTGGTGGTGATAATGGTAATGTAGTAGTAGTAGTATTGAGTAGTAGTAGTAATAGTGGTAGTGGTGGTGGTGGTAGTAGTGGTGCTGGTGGTAGTAGTGGCAGTAGTAGTGGTGATGGTGGTGGTATAGTGGTAGTATAGTAATAGTATTTTTAGTAGTAGTAGTAAAAGTAGTAATAATAGTGGTGGTGATAGACCCCACATTCCCTAGAAGGGAAAACTAGGATCAATGGATGAAGTTAAAGAAGAAAATATTTCTGTTCAGGTAAGTCAACAAATAACTGCATTACAATTAAAACTGTCCAGTTGTGAACTAGGGGTCAGCACTTCAATAAGTAGGGAGGTCCTGAATCCACATCACTAGAGATCTTCCATTGAAGACTGGATTACTCTCTGTCAGTGACTGGATCTCTGCATTGGAGACAAGATTGAATTTGACCTGCAACATTCCCTGTGACGATAAGATTGATAAAAATTCAAGTGATATCCACCTATGTCTCTCTCTCATAGCAAGATTCACAAAGCTTGCCTAAGACCAAATCTCAGCCCCAGGAACCAGGCACTTGGTTTCATGAAATGGAAAAGAACTTTAAAAAATAAATGCACATTCAGTACTACTTTTCCTGAGACATGTTTTCTCAGTGATCATCAAATGATAGCTGATTACCTTCTCCTACATGCTGCTGTTCATCACTGTGCTTGCCAGGATGCATATAAAATGGAGAAAACCTAGACATAGTCTGTCCTTGTCATCATCATTCTCTATTCATGAAATTGAGCTGATTTCATTCACTACAAATTTATGGTGTATCACCTCAGCTAGAACATTGCTGACGCTTGGTAATACATCTGCTCTACTCTTATCGACTCCCAATCTCCATCCTCCATAGTTACTGTTCCAATCCCTTTCCTTTCTTCTTACATTCCAACCCTACCACTTTTGGTGAACATTTGTCTTTACTGAGCAGACTGAGGCTCTCTTGTGGGAGCTCCCTCAATATCCTTTCTAGTTCCCTTAAAATTTCTTAGTGTTATCACCCACTGTCTCTTCTTTTATTTTTCCTGAAGGTCACATTCTTAAGCAGCGCTAAGATTAATCTCCCTTCTAGTCCCATTATCCCATTCTCTCCCACTTCCTCCAAATCCGTGATTCATATTGTCTTTTACCTTCAGTCCTTCATTTGGTATATTTTCTTCTGCTTATAAATATCCTCAAGTATTGACAAAACAAAAGTCTTCACTTGACTCTTCAAGGTGGCACAATGGATAGCATGTTGGATTTGAAATCATTAAGACCTGAGTTTGAATCTTGCCTCATATAGCTACTATCTATGTAAGCACAAGAAACTTACTTAGCATCTTTCAACCTTAGTTGTACCATATAATAGATTTACCTTTACATCTGTTCATGTAAGTCCTAATATGTTTTTTTCTTTCTTCCTGAAACCATTCATCTTGTCATGTCTTATTATATAATACCATTCCATCATGAACATAAGCCACAGCTTATTCAGCCATTCCCCAGTTATTGAGTATCTCATCTATTCCCAATTTTTGTCACTTAAAAATAGCTACTATACTTTTGTATATAGAGGTCATTTTTCTCTTTTCTTTGATCTCCATATGGTACAGACCAATAATGGTATTGTTAGGTTAAAGGGCATACTCAGTTTTATAGCACTTTGGACATAGTTCCAGATTGTTTTCCAAAATGGATGGGTCAGTCCACCAATAGATTATTAGTATTGCTATTTTCCCTTATCCCTTCTAGCATTTGTCATTCCATATGGGTGTGATGTAGGAACTCAGAGTTATTTTAATTTGATTTTCTCTAATCAACAGAGATTTAGAACATTTTTTCGCATGACTATAAATAGCTTTTATGTCTCCTTCTGAAAATTATTCATATACTTTGACCATTTATCATTTAGAAAATTGCTCCTTTTCTTTAGAAATTTTTCTCAGTTAATCCTATCTTTTGAGAAATTAGGCCTTAATAAGAGAAATTTACTGTAAAATTTTTGATAGTACTTCATTGTCTTCGATAGTTTTTTATTTGTTTGTTTGTTTTTTAGCAAAATGTGGTTTCCCTGATTAGCTCGTTCAGATTGGTCTATTTTTTTGCTTTTGTTTAGTGTGAGACTGCTACCCCGGGTTTTTTTTTTTTTTCAACTTTAGCTGAAGCCTAATAGATTCTGCTCCATACCTTATTTTAACTCTGTATGTGTCTTTCTGTTTTAATGTTTCTCTTGCAAACAACATATTGTTAGATTCTGGTTTCTAATCCATTTCATGGGTGAGTTCTTCCTATGCACATTCACAGTATTATTATAAATTTCCCTCCATCCTATTTTCTTCTGTTCATCCTTTTCTCTCTTTGTATCCTGTCCCTCCTCAAAAGTCTATTTTGCTTCTGACCATTGCCTCCCTTAATTTGCTCTCCCTTTCATTTTTCTTCCTTCCTATCTCTTATCCCCTACCCCTCCTATTTCCCTATTGGATAAGATAGATTTCTATATCCAACTGCATGTATATGTGTGTTTGTATTTGTGTGTGTGTGTGTGTGTGTGTGTGTGTATTCTTCCCTTTTTGAACCAATTCCAATTAGAGTGAGTTTTAAAACATTGCCCACTACCCCTCTCATTTTCCCCTCCACTGTAAAAGCTCTTCCTTGCATGCATTTTTTAATGTGAAGAAAGTGTACCCATTCTACCTCTTCCTTTCTACTTCTCCCAGTACATCCCTCTTTCTCACCCCTTCATTATCTTTTTTTTTTATATTATCCCAACATAATTGACTCACACTCATGCTCTCTTTCTCTATGTAGACTCCTTCTAACTGCCCCCCACCATGATAAAGTTGTTAGGAGTTACATGTATCAACAATTTAACTTGAGTTTCTTGTGATTACTCTTTCATGTTTAGCTTTTTGTGTTTCTCTTGAATCTTCTGTTTAAATGTCAAGTTTTCAACTCAGCTCTGGTTTTTTCTTTGGAATTTTTGAAAGTCCTCTATTTAATTAAATATCTATTTTTCCCCTAAAGGATTATACTCAGTTTAACTAGGTAGGTTATTGTAATGTTGGCTCCTTTTCCTTCAAGAAAGTCATATTCTAAGCCCTCTGCTCCTTTAATTTGATAGCTACTAAATCTTGTGTTATCCTGACTGTGGCTCCATGTTATTTTGTTTCTTTCATGCTGCTTCCTGTATTTTTTTCCAGAACTGGGAGCTCTGGAATTTAGCTATAATACTCCTCAAATTTTATATTTTGGGATCTTTTTCAGGTGGTGATTGATGGATCTTTCAATTTCTATTTTCCCTCAACTTCTAGGATTTTTGTTCGGTCATGTCAATTATTCAACTCTTTGTGGCCCCATTTTGGGATTTTCTTGGCAAAGAAACTAGAATGGCTTGCCATTCCTTCTCCAGCTTATTTTACTGATGAGGAACTGAGGCAAACAAGATTATGTAACTTTCACAAAGGTCATATAGCTATTAAATGTCTAAGGCTGGATTTGAACCCAGGAAATCATGAATCTTCATGATTCCAAGCCCAGTGCTCTATCCATTTTGCCATTTAGCTGCCCCTTAGCTCTTGGATATCGAGGCAAGTCTTCCTTGATAATTTCTTAAAACATCATGTTGGGGCGGCTAGGTGGTGCAGTGAATAGAGCACCAGCCCTGGAGTCAGGAGGACCTGAGTTCAAATTGGACCTCAGACACTTGACACACTTACTAGCCATGTGACTTTGGGCAAGTCAACCCCAATTGCCCTACAAAAACAAACAAAACAACAACAACAAAAAAAACCCATCATGTCTAGCCTCTTTCTTTAATTGTTGATTTCAGGTAATCAAATAAGTCTTAAATTATCTCTCCTCAATCTGTTTTCCATGTCAGTTGTTTTTCCAATGAGATATTTCATTTTTTCTTCTATTTTTTCATTCTTTTGACTTTGTTTTATTGTTTTTTTGATATTTCATGGAGTCATAGATTCCACTTGACTAACTCTAATTTTTAAGAGATGATTTCCTTCAGTAAACTTCTGTACCTCTTTTTCCCACTTGATTAATTCTGCTTCTTCAGGAGTTAATTTTTATCAGTGAATTTTTGGATCTCTTTTTCCATTAGGCCAAATCTGTTTTATTTTTCAAGGTATTATTTTCTTCCCAATTTTCTTGTCCTTTTACCAAGCTATTGTTTTTGCATAATTTCCTTTCTTTGTTTTCATTTTTTACCTAATTTTCCCTCTATGACTTATTTCATATTGAAAATATTTTTTAGCTCTTCTATGGATTCCTTTTGGACTTATGTCCAATTCACTTTTTTTTTCCTAGAAAACTTTAATTGTCATTGTTTTGACTTCATTTATCTTCTTCTGAGTTTGTGTATTGTTCTTCCTGGTCACTATAGTAGCTTTTATGGTCAACTTCTTTTTTTATTATTTGCTCATTTCCCCACCCTATTTCTTGATTTGGAACTTTATGTTAATGTAGGTCTCTATTCCCAACATGGGAGGGAGGAGGGGAGATCAGTTTCAAGCTTCAGGTTTTTTTCACAGTGCTGTTTTCAGAGATTGTTCTGGAGTTTTGGAAGTTTTTGGTGCTCCCAAGGCTTTCTGATATAGGGAAAAGTGTGGTCACTGCTCTTTTGATCTATATTCTGGTCCTCATCCAGTATGGGTCCCTGATCACTTGAGATTGAAATCAATACTGTTCATCATTTCCTTCCTCCCTTGTGATTGGAAACAATACTGTTCCTCAAGGTCTCTGATCTCTTGGAGCCTGTTACTTCCCCTCAGGGTTTCCATTCTCTCTTGACCAAATGTGCTCCTTTCTACCCTTGAACTATGACCCAGAAGTAGGTATAAGCAATAAAGTTGCCAAACTTGGCTCTCAAAGCTCCTACTCCCTTTTCACCAAAAGTGCTCATCTTTGTCCTTGAACTATTACCCAGAAGTGTGTAATGGAGTTGTTAAATAGCATCTGGTCTTGTATCCAGTGCTAGCACAGGAATTCCCTATAATCTCTTTCTTACCCTTACCATCTATACTCTGAGAAGCTGCTCCTGTTTCTGTCCCCATCACCTAGTCCCACCACTGTTGTTTGATCCATGGTGAGCTCTAGGTCAGCCTCCTCCACCATATCACAAACCTCTCTTTCTTACCTCCTCTGTTGTCTTGGGCTAGAAGGATGTTTCATTCTAACCTTTAGTTGGTTCTAACACTTTGGAGTTTTATTTGAAGAATTATTTTAAAGTCCTTTGGAGGAAAATGTTAGGAAAGCTTGGTTGAGTGTTTTTCTACTTTACCATCTTGTCATTTCCCACATCAGCCTCTCCTGATCTTTTTAAGACATACTATACTGCCCAACCACATCTCTTAATTTTGTATTTGTTCATCTTTTCATCTTTAGAACCCAAATGTCAGAAATGTTCTAAACAGGATCGTGCTTCAATAAGAAGGTAACCCTTATATGGCCCCTGCCATCTCTGGGAGTTTATGATATGTGGGTCTGACTTTATAATAGTATTTTAGAAATATACATATTAAACTGTATGTACATATTAAATGTATATATTAAACTATAACTTTTTGGTTTTACTCCAGAGATTAACACTCAAAGACAAGTGACAATTTATGGGAACTTTTCATTGCAATGCCCTTTAGTTAAATATATATACATATATATATGTGTGTGTGTGTGTGTGTGTGTGTGTGTGTGTGTGTGTGTGTGTATGTGTTGTTTTATTAATTTACATACTTATTTACACAATCAAATATTTTATTAATTTGGCTAAATCATTCTTCTCTCCTTAAAATTGAAAACATTTCAACTTTTTATTCTACCCGGTATCTACCATGATAGAATCTCATAATCCTAGGGTTGCAAAATATCTATGAAATAATCAAGTTTAACACCCTATTCAGAGCAAGAAGACTCCTTTCATATTTCTGCTAAATGGTTATGTAACCCATGTTGCAACACTTCTAGTGTCAAGAAGCAGCCAACCTATATTTTCAGAAATTTGTAATTGCTAGGAGGTTTTTTTTTTTTATTAAGCAAAAATCTTTGTGACTTCGACTCTTGGGTCCCAGATCTGCATTATGTACCAAGTAGAAGAAGTCCCACTTCTTTTCTTATGGCAATCCTTCAGATATTTGAAAATAGATCAAGTCCCCCCAAACCTTCAAGTCTTCTTTTCCTTAGGCTAAAATATTTCAAGTCCTTGAAGTATTTTTCAAATGCTGTGCTTCCTTGTCGCCTCACTATCTTGATCACCTGTTTTGAAAAAATCCAACTGCTTTTTGGATTGACTGCTGGTTTTTTGTTTTGTTTTGTTTTTAATTTAAAATGGACCAACTAGCTAGTTGATGTCAAGATCTATTTAGTCTTTAATAACAATTGAACTATCTAGGTCAGTGTAATTTTACCCGAAGCCCAAAGTCAGAAACTAACTTACCATTTCATTGTGGTTGGTTCATTCCCAGGCATAAGGATACAAATTTAAGTTAAAGAACCTAGAATGAAATCCTTGTAGGCCATTCATTTAACATCTTTCAGCCTCCCTTCTGTCTTCTGTTTACTGACAGGGTTGAATAGAAGACATACAAGGTCAGTTCCAAATATAAATCTTTGATACTTCCGATGTTTAGAAAACAACAGATACTTTTCAACATTTTTTTTTACATTTGTTTTTTTTAAAGAACTGGTGGCATCCTACATGCCAAATATCTACTGTGATCATGAATTAAACCACTTAATGTCTTCTTTCCTCTCAGTTACTCAGTGAGATAAATATATGGTATAGATCTATGTTTTGAATGACAACATAGTTAAAGTGTCAGTAACAACATAATATAATTCAAAAAGTGGTCACACAAAGAGTGTGTAGGCCCTATATGAGGCTCTACCAATTATCTTACACTGAAAGACACTTCCCCAGACACTTCCCCATGCCTAGATGACCAAGGACCTCATGGTTAAACCAATGAATAAAATATAAGAAAGTGAAAGTTGTATATACTCAGCACCTCCCTTCCCCCCACCCCCAATAACACTCATTTCATCCCCTAAGCACTAAGATTAATCAGGAGACATTATACTTATTTCATGACAATCCTTCAAGAATCCATGATTTCTCCCCTTTTTTCCTTTATCTGCACTGATAATGACTATCCTAAAATGTATTATACAGTCTTCATTAGTTCTTGCAGCAAAACAATGATAATGGCAATTGTCAACTTTGAAAGGCAAGATAGTATAATAGAAAGGGTCCTGGAATTTAAATCAGAAAGGCCTTCTGGAACCACCCTGCCTCATAGACTTACCAGCTAGGGTGACACTAGGAAATTTCAACCATCTGGGGCCTCAGCTTCCTCAGTAAAATGAAGGAGTTGAATTCAATGACTTTTATGATCTCTGATAACTGGTCTTTAAATGTCAAGCCTCTACTAAGCCACAAACATTTATTAAGCACCAGCTGTGTGCTGATGATTGTCCTAGATTCTGTGGATACAAAGACAGAAATAAAGTAGTTCCAGCCCTCCCTGGTTGTCCTGTGAATAGAGAGAAAGAAATGGATTCTGGAAGTGGAATCAGTAAGGCTTGTTCATTTAATGAATATGTGAAATCAAATTGGCAATGAGGTTGTAAACCTGGGAAACAGAAAGGAGATGGTGCCCTTGATAGAAACAGAAGTTCAGAAAGAGGATGGGTGGTGGTTTTTTGTTTGTTTGCTTGTTTTTGTTTTTTTCTTGGTGGGGTGGAATATTAGATTCTGTTTTGGACATATTAATTTGATCTGTCACTGGAATATCCAGTTCAAAATGTCTAATAAATGGTAAGACTGGATCTCATGGGAAATACTAAGGCTGGATAGACAGATCTGGGAACAACCACTGAGAAATGATAATTAAACCCATAAAAGCTGATGAGGTCACAAAAGATGGAGAGTAGAGAGAAAGAAGAGAAGATGAAAAGTCAGTGCACAGCTCTGGGATATGCTCACAGTTAGGGGGCAGACCCAGAATTATAATTATTTCTACAAGATCAGACAGTCTCTGTACCTTCGTATAGTCAGTCTCATACTGGAAATGTTCTTTATTTCTGTAAATATCTAGCTCATTCAAAGCTTTGCTCAAGTGTTCCCTGTGATAAGCAGACATACTAGTCTGGTGCCATCAATTATTACTGATTTCCTTACCCCCTGAAATAATTTTATATTTGTTCTGTGCATAAATTTTTCTTGTGTGTGATATTCACTTACCAGGAGGATCTAAGGTCCTTGAGGTCAGGTACTAGCTATCTGTCTCTCTATCTATCTGTCTATCTATATCTATATCTATCTTTTTTTTTCCTTCATATCCCAAGGTTTAGCTCTTATCTCAGGTATGTTAGGTATCTAATAAAAGTTCCTTGAATTGAACTGAAGAAAACAAATATTCAAAGCCTTTCTGGGGGGCTTGCCAGAACTTCATCTCCACTGGTATGGCCATCAAGAACTCAAGGTCATTTCCACACTGTGCATTATGGAAATAACAAAACCTAGACCTACATGAACACACACACACACACACACACACACACACATTAAGAAGGAAGAGGTGACTAACAGAAACATAATCTGTTCTTCAGAGAAAGAGTGGTGCTGAAATATTCATGTTTTAAAGTTCACAATAAATAAAACAAAAAATTAAAAGGATAGAGTCCCTGTAGCTGCTTAGGTGAAGCTTCTTCTTTCTATCTCTGTTACTGTGATATCTCAAGGTCTCAGTGGGATTATTGTGTTCAGTTCTGGGCACTTAAGTTTAAGAAGAAAATTGATAAACTACACAGTGCCCAGAGGAAAACAACCAGGATAGTAAAGATCTTTGAATTCATGTCATATGAGGATTGATTTAAGAAACTTACCATGCTTAGCCTTAAAGAAAAGACACAGTGGGGAATATAACAGCTATTTTGTTTTGTTTTGTTTTGTTTTTTAAGTATTTGATTGTTTATTTGTTATATGGAAAAGGGAATCAGACTTGTTCTGCTTGGCCCCATAGGGCAGAAGTAGGGGTAATGAGTGGAAGATACAATGAGGAAAGATAGGTTTGTGTCAACATAAGTTTCCTACAATTCAAAGCTGGTCAAAAGTAGAATGAGCTGCCCTGAGAGGTGGAAGGTTGCCCTTCCCTGGAGGTTTTTATGCAGAAGCTAAATGACCACTGTAATGGAAATGCAAATTTAAAGATCTTCCCTGCCCCTAGCTTAAGTGCACCTGGAGCTTGTGGTGGGAGGCTTGTTTTTCAGGAAAGCCCACACCTTGATACTTTGTGATTGGGCAGTGGGTCAAGGAGGTTGTTACATTCTCTGAGCCAAGAGAAGGCTATATAAGCCCTGAGGAGAGGCTTTGCTTTGGGGCTCACTTTGAGAAGTGTTGTGTGATTTGACCAGATGAGACTCTGGGAAGCCCTTGTTGAGAGCCCCCCGGCTTTGAAAACCCAGATGTTGATGCTTCCCTCTCTGGTAACTGTGATTTGGTATTGATATAATGTTTGGACAGTTTGGAAGCCTGTCTGTTTGATCTGTAAGTTCTATAACTCTGAAGTTCGGGGTGCTGACCTGTTCCCCCTGAACTAAATGATATATGTTTGTTTGATTAAAGTAAGCTTGTTAACCCATTTTGAGTTGCTTTCCTTTACAAAAGCAGATCTAAGAACCTGTGTTGGCAGCTACCCTGGGGATATTGGGGTGCTTGCTGCTACAACCACTTGTTGGGCTTATTATATTAGAGATTCCTTTAATGTATGGGTTTGACTAGATGGCAGATGACAGCTAAGAATACTTCCAAATTCCCTTTTTCTCAATCTGTGATATTGTCATTCTGTGACTAGAGATGTATGTGTCCTTTAGGAAGTACTGAAGATACATAAAACGGGAGAGCTGTGGTTTGGTTTTCTTTTTCCTGTAGTTGGGACCTTCATGGTTTTTCTTCTTCTTCTTCTTGTTTAACTTAATATTCATTAAAAAAAAAAAGAATATGAGTTCCAGATTCTCTGTCCCTCTAACCCCTCCCCATCCAATGAGAAGGTAAGCAATATGATACCCAGTTATGCATGTGAAATCATGCAAAAACAAATTGTTATGCTAGCCATGTTGCAAAAGAGTAAGAAAAATCAAGTGAAAAAATGCTTTAATCTGCACTCAGAGTTGATCAGTTCTCTCTCTTGAGGTGGATAGCAGTTTTTCATTATGTGTCCTTTGGAACTGTCATGACCTTCATAGGTTTTCTCAAATTTCTGCCTCCTACAGCTCTGAAAAATTTATCCCAAATTCTACCAGAAACCTGAAAATTTCTCCATTGAAGGCAGAAAATGAAATGAGACAAATTGATTTGATTTAAGATATATTTTCCTAACAAGTGGAAACATACAAAAGTGTAAGGGGCTTCCTCAGCAACGGATGGATGACCATTTGTCAGTATGTTAAAGAGTGTGTGACCAATTTTGGTATTGGCCAGAATAGAGGGTCTGTTTGACCCTTTACAACTTTAAGAGTCTATGATTCTATCATTTTTATGAGTGTTTATATATGCTGTCTTTGTGTAAATGTGCCAGAATTTTATTACAACTATAATTTCTTTACACAAAGAAGCTGTTCTGCAAATAAACATATTCATTTTTTAGCTCAAATTTCCCCAAAGTAATCCATGTGTGCTTTAATTCTGTGAGCTTGATAAAGTCTCCTTTACTAGGAGAAAAGTACGTGCATTAATGTGTTACTGTACTCAACTTGACAAGGTTCCTTGACCCCAAATGTTAAAAGATCCCAGATTCACAAGACTCAGATTGATTGAGATTTGGGGAATGGTTGGGAGGAGGTGTCTCATTAAAATAACCAAAGCAATCAACCCTCCTTGTATTTCCATAATTCTGCAGCCCTATGGGAAGATGTTTTTGAAATTGAGCCCACATCTTATTCACATTTCCTGTGAAATTAAATTTGGCCCCAAATAACTCAAATCCATTTTGTTTTATTATGGCACTGGCACCGTTTTATTCCCCCATAGAAAATCAAACAAACTAGTTGTCTATAACAGTCTCCATTACTTCCTCATCTCCTGTCCCCTCCCTAATAATAACAGGAATGCTCTTATGCAAATATTTTTTCTGGAATATTTTCAGAAGGCAATAACTTTTTGGTTTTCCTCTTTTTTGCCAATTTCATTGTATATAGAAGGGAGATGTGATTGAAGAATTTGTTTTCTAGGGATGCAATACTGAAAAAAATTCTTGAATTCTGTCTGGACTTGAATTGCTATAGCACTGAATTAACCATAATATTTTGGGGCAGGGGGAGGGAAAGAATATAAAAAAGAGTAGCTTTCTCAACCGAAAAAAAATTGTTTATTGCTTTCCATGTTCAATGTCTGCTGTACTCTTTCTCCCTGACATGAGAGATATTTACAGAAAAGAATGAGTAATACTTGTTTCTCTTGAAAACATAATATGTAGGGATTGACCCTACATGTAAGGAAGAACAGAAAATCAGAGATTGTTAAAGTTAGGAAGATCTTTTGATCGTACAATATTAAAGTGCTTCTTCCGCTTGACTCCCTCCACTCATCATAAGATCCAGCCACAATAACTTACCTTGTGTTCTTCCCACACACAACACTATCTCCCAGACCTCCTGTGCCTTAGCACTGGCTGTCCCTGTGCTTAGAGAACTCTCTCTTCTCTCCTCTGCCTCTTAAGAGTCAGAAACAAATCTGGTTTCTTTCACATTCAGTTCAAAGGCCGTCCCCTGCAAGCATCCATTATGGTTCCCTTAGTCACCAACACCTACTCTCTGAGATTACTTTTATCTATTCTATTATTTCTTGAATGTGCCTAGTTCTTTATATGTTTTCTCATATTTTCACCTCACCCATTAGAAGGTGAGGTACTTGAAGGAAGATACTGTGTTTTTTAATTCATCAGCACAGTGACTGGCATATAGTAAGCACTTAGCTATTGATTGATGGAAGGTGAAAAGGATATTAGATTGAAGAACTTCGAACATGTAAAAAAGAATGTTAGAACTATAAGAGACTTTACCCAGAAGAGTAAAAGTTACAGAGAGGCTGTTTTAAGGTCAAAGATTAAAATAATCCACAACAATTAGAACCATGGTCTCAGTAATGGAATAGATTACAATGGAAGGTGGTGAGATCCCCCTCACTTTGCTGTCTTCAAGCAAGGTCAGATATGAATTAGACTAGAAAGCCCATTTCATATACTCTCAAAGTAGAAAGAGGAAGTTATATTTTGTCAGTCAAACTCTGGCCATCTCTTTCCACTGTAGCACGACTGCTTCAATAATAAACATCAAAATTTCTTAAGCACCTTGAGAATGACAAAATATTTTATTCAAAATAGTGTGGTTAGTTAGTCAATCAATAAACATTTTAAATGCCTACTATGTGCCAGGTACTATGCTAAACGCTGGGGGTACCAAAAGAGGCACAAAACAGTTCCTGTTCCCAAGGATCTACAATGGGGGGTTTATTTTATTTATTTATATTTATTTTATATATTTAACTTAACAAAATATATTTAATATTTTATTTATTCAAGTTTACAAATAAGTAAACTAAGGTGCAGAGAGGTTATGTGATTTGCCTATGGCTGCACAACTGGAAATGATCTAATCCAAGATGCTAATTCTTTCTCACCCTCCTCCAGCCCTCATAGAAGCAATTGGGGAAGCATGAGGACATTGGATACCTGAGAGAGGAGGTGCAGATAGGAGCTGAAAGAAGGGGACACAGAGGGGGGCAGCAGAATCACTGAGGCTAAGCCTCAACCATCTAGTAATTTGACCAAGGATCTGTGCCACTTCCTATTTTCATCCATAGAAACCTAAACAGTAGCACAGAACAAAAAGCATCCAAGCTGTACTGATTAATGCTTCTTGCCTCTTCCATTCATTTATTTCCATTTGAAACACTCTTTGAGCAAAGTAATTGAGTTTGAATTGCTCTGGGGCTCCTCCCCTTCTTATGTTTCCATGTCTGTGAGGGGGATCTCAGGATTACCAGTGATTTATCATCTCCTACTCTGGTTATAACTGGTGACTGTGCCTCTATAGGACAGCTAGAAAATAAGCACATTCACCTGCAACATATAAAACTGGACCAGCCCTATGTGTACCTTGTATACCAAAGGTGCTTAATAATCCAACTTTTAAGTCTTAACTATGGAATAATCCATCCATGCAACCAATGATCACCTCCTGTGTACAAGCTATATGCTCAGTAATGGGTATATAGTATGTTTAGAGAAGCAATATCCTCTGCCATGTTAGAATGTATATAGTCTGTCAGGCACATTTAACAGAAACATCCATACACAAACTAGCTGTCTTCTATGCTTGGAATGCACTTCCTCTTTGTCCCTTTTTGTCAAAATGAGTCTCTTCTTGCAAAGTCTAACTCAAGTGTTGGTTCCACCAAAAAAAAAAAAAAATCAGAAATCTCCATGGTTTTGTGTTTGATTACCGAGAGAAACCACTGACCATAAATTTATTGATTATCTGCTAGCCTAAGTAATACACTGATTATTAATTACCCAGAAACTCTGACTTTTAGGCTTTTCATTGTCTCAAGTGGTAGAGAGAATTTCTTCACTGGGAGCTGCTTCTATTGATACAATCACCAGCTCAGTTTAAGAAAGAAAAATAAAAGGGGCAGCTAGGTGGCGCAGTGAGTAGAGCGTCAGCCCTGAAGTCAGAAGGACCTGAGTTGGGATCCGGACTCAGACACTTAATGCACACACAAATAAAAAAACCTAGCCATGTGGCCTTGGGCAAGTTACTTAACCCCAATTGCCCTCCAAAAAAAAAACCAAAAACCAAAAACCAAAAACAAAAACAAAAAAAAGAAAGAAAAATAAAACAGAAAAGGGAATCTTATATAAGCTCTTTTAGCAAGGTATTAGGTATAGCCCCAGGTTTAGTGAGCTCAGCTTCTTTTTCCCTAATTTAGACAGCTAGGTCTAGGTACAGGCCTCAGGGGTGGAGAACCTGCTGCATCAAGGTCACAATTGGCCCCTTAGGGCCTAACTTGAGGACTTAGAGGGTCACATGTAGCCCCAATATTGCAAGTTACCCACCCTTGGTATAGGGGATAGAGTCCTAGGCCTAGAATCAGGAAGAACTGAGTTAAAATTTGGACTCAGATGCTTAATAGCTGTGTGACTGAGCAAGCTGTTTAATTTTTGCCTTCCTCAGTTTCCTCAACTGTAAATTGAAGATTATAATAGCACCTACCTCACAAGGTTGTTTTGAGGATCAGATGAGATATTATTTGCAAAACTCTTAGCATGGGGTCTGACACATGATAGGTACTTCATAAAGGTTCATTTTCTCTTCTCCCTGGGGTTTCAGGAAGTGTCCCTGAAAACACTTTGTACAAAATCCAGAAAGTTTCCAGCAGCAAGAATGCAAGGATGGATGAGTCTGAGTAAGAATTCAGGATTTCTGCCTTCCTGTTATGTTCTTCTTCCCTGGTGGGCCTGCAAAACTCCAGTCCTCTCTCATAGCTTCCTTACTCCTTTCATGGTCCTGTCTCTCATCATAGCACCACCAATATGTAGTTCCCTACTTTGGTCCATGCCTGGCCTCCATTTCTAGGTTAACCCTCAAATGCCCCAACTTTCATTTTAGCACGGCGCCTGGCAAGTAGTAGGTGCTTAAGTAATGTTTATTGATTGATTGATTGATCGGTGGTCTCTGCCTCTTCCCTCTACCAGGGGTGGTGAACCTGCAGCTTCAAGGTTTTCTAGGCCCTTGGGTGCAGTCTTTTGAGTGTGTCCTAGTTTTACAGAACAAATCCTTTTATTAAGGAGATTTGTTCTGTGAAGATTGAATTTAGTCAAAGGGCTACACTTAAGGACCTAGAAGGCCACATGTATCCTCAAGGTCGCAAGCTCCCCATTCTTGGTAGACTCTTGACTCGTGCCTGTCTATTGTACTAACTTAAGTGATAGAAATGACTTGTTCAAGGTTACACAGTGAGATCAGCAAAGTGGCAGAACAAGAACGTAGGACTTCTGGGGACCAATCTAGGGCTTCTTTCCTTTGCATCACAGTTCTTCCAATAAATTTAAAATTAGGCAAAATACTTCAGAATTCGGAGAGTCAAAGGACAAGTTTGTGGTTTCTACTTGAAAGATGAGCATATCTCTACACTCTCATCACTTCAGGGCTAAGAAAAAAGAAAAAATTAGAAAAGGAGTTAACTCGCGCCTTTGTCACTGCTATCTTGAAGGCTGGATTTCATTAAGAGTAAATTAGCATCTCCTATTTTGTTTTACATTATTCATTAGCTTTTTATAGTATCAGCCCATTCCTGTCCTCTCAGTCAGAAACATTTATATACCTGGGGTTTGTGGGAATAATCGACCCTCTCCTCAATAACCTCAATCAAACCCAGAGCCTAGCATATAAGAAGTTCTTATTTGCCTCCTTTTTAGCACATAAGAACATGATCTTATACCCCATATTTGTCTGCTCCTCCAAAGTTTTAGAAGCACTTTATATACCTTAGCCCAGAAACCATCAGCTTGTGCCCCAGCTCTAGACTAAGGTTGTGATCGACTTTGTATAGATAAGAAGCATCATCCTCCAACTTCTTCAGGTCCCAAGTCTTCCATTCTAGCATATGTTAAATAGATATAACTCTGCTTTTGCTAGCTATCTCAGGCTTATTATGGAGATGATACATGTAGAAGTGCTCTGTGAACTATAAAATACATAAATATTAATTTGAAAAAAAATTATTAAGTACTTACTGTAGGTCGAGCATTGTGCTAGATGCTAGGGAATATATTAAACTTAGACAAGATACCATCCCTGCCTGCATAATCATAATGATAACTTACACTTAAGTCTATTAAATTTTGCAATATATTTTCTTCAGAATAACTTTGTATTGTTGTTATTCAGTTGTTTCTGACTCTTCATGACCCTATTTAGGATTTTCTTGGCAGAGATACTTAAGTGGTTTGCCTTTTCCTTCTCCACCTCATTTTTACAAATGAGGAAACTGAGGCAAACAGCTTTAAGTGACTCACCTAGGGTCACACAACTAGTAAGTGTCTGAGGCCAGATTTGAACTCATGAAGATGAGTCTTCATCTTCCTGCACCACTTAGCTTACCTCACAACCATTGATTATAGCCCACCATGCATTCTTCAATCCAGTGATGCCGACCTCTTTGCTATTCCCAGAACAAGACCTTCCATCTCTTGACTGTTTGGTCATTTTCACTGGTTGTCACCCATATATAAAGTGGTTTCTCCTATCTCTACCTCCTAGCTTCTTTCATTTCCCTCAAGTCCCACATTAAATCCTACCTTCTACAGGGAGTCTTTCCTAATTCCCTTTCATTCTAGCACCTTGCCTCTGTTATTTATTTCCTATTTACCTTCTATATAGTTTTTACATAGCTTGTTTTCATGTTGTCTCCCCCATTAGATAATGTACTCCTAGGGGTCAATAACTGTCTTTTATCTTTCTTTATCTCATTAGTGCTTAACCTGGTACATAGTAGGCACTTAATAGTAAAAAATATGTTTAATTAACAAATGTTTATGGACCTTAAATAATAACAATGCTATTTAACATGGAGCACTAAAAAATGTTCATTGACCAACATTTCCTGGATAAATGAGTCTCCTGTTATACCTGAATCCAGTTTCTTCCCTCTACAATTCATTCACCAAACAGCTCCCAAATCAATAGTCCTAAAACACATGTATGTGTCACTCCACATCACCCTTCTCCTCCAAACTCTTTAATAACAACAAGAGCTATCATTTAATAGTGCTTTAAGGTCTGCAGAGCACTTGAAGAACATCATCTCAATTGATCTCAACAGCCCTGGGAGGAGATATTACTATTATCCCCATTTTAGAGATAAGTGATCTCAGGCTCCAAAAACTTAAGAGTCTTGCCCAGGGGAACACAGCTAATAAGTAGTCTAAGGAAGACTTTGAACTCAGGTCTCCCTGCTTCCAAGTTAACTGCTCAATCTACCACCTAGCTGGCCCTAATGTTTCTAGGATAAAATACACATTTCTCAGCCTGAGTTTAAAGGTTTTTGCAATCTGGCTTCTGCCATCTTTTCTGCCTACCCTTTCATGAATGCTCTGTTCCAGTCCAATTGGTCTGTTAACTGTTCCCCAAATATAACATTCCTCTTGATTTTGTGGGGTTTTTTCCCCATGTTGTCTCTCAGGTGCAGAATACAATCCTTCATCTTCACTTCACAAAATCCTGAGTTTCCTTCAAAGAATATTTCAAGTGCCACCTACACTATGAGCCCTTTCTTGATTATTCTGATACTAGCACTCTTTTTTTCTTGAAATAATGTTGTATTTGCTTAATTGTGAGCAAGTAATAATGAAGAAGTAGAATGTAAACTCCTTTAGGTCAAGGAGCCTTTCGTTTTTGTCTTCATATCCCCAGCAATTACAACAAATCGATTTTGTATAATCAATTTGGATGAATTTAGTAGCACATATACATTGAACTATATAGCCAAGGTTATCCCTTCCAGACTTGAAATTCTGTGATTCTGTGGAAAGTCTTTAGACCCCATTTCCCACCTATACCTCTCAGTTTCCATGTTCTACCCACCATCATTTAACAGAATAGACTGGCCTAGCTAGTGCCTAGGTGGTTAGTTCTGTCCTTTTAGGAGATAGGCCTAAAAATTATAATATCTGACATCATTTCACTGGTCCAGTTGGAAGACATACCTGAAACTAAGCAACATTTTTAATTAAAGCATAACTTTATTATAATAATGATAAACATGTTTTAATTTAACTGTAAGTTCTAGAATTGACAAAACCAAAGGATCACACACATAGAGCCACAGTTATCACCTTATCTAACTCCCTCATTTTAAAGATGGGGAAGTTAGAGAAGTAACATATGTCAATATGACCACCATATTGTGGTCACATATATGGCAGAGGTAGAATTCAAAGCTCTATCTTCTCCCTGAAAAACTGCTTACCTTCCACTCTACCATCCTAATACACTGTTTAGTGTTGTTGTTGTTTTTTTCTTTAAAAAATGTAAAGACTCAAATACAAATTAGAGCCTCTATCACTAAACCTAAATTGTCTATTCTGCCTGATTTTCCAACAGCATTGGTATGAGAAGCCTTTAATTATCTCTTTGCCTTATTGAGTAAAAGCCATAACACTCCCACTTTATTTTTTTAATTAACTTTGGAAACCCCAGTTCTCATTTTTATTTGTGGGAGGACGCTGGCTTTCTGATTCCTTTTCCTTTCAAAGTTGGAACAGAAAAACAGAGAAATCATAGCACAACTTCACGTCCTTCCTCACAGGAAGGGAAAAAGTCTCTTCTCAATCAGTAAAAGGTTTCCTTGACAACCAGGTTTCTTTTGTTGTTATTGTTGTTGTTCAGTTGTTGTTCAGTGTCCAACTCTTCATAACCCCATTTAGGATTTTCTTGGCAAAGATCCTGGAGTCACTTGGCATTTCCTTCTTCAACTCATTTTACAGATGAGGAAACTGAGGCAAACAAGGTTAAATGACTTGATCAGGGTCACATAGCAAGTATCTGGTTTCTACTTAACTTTATTCCATTGTTTTTTCCCTTTATCCATGCTTCATTTACATTAGAATAAAGCTCTCTTTCTCTGTGTGTGTGTGTGTGTGTGTGTGTGTGTGTGTGTGTGTGTGTGTGTTTTATGAACATACATAGTGAGAAGGAGAGAGAGCAGTGTGCTGTCCTAGAAAGAACACTGGAGTTGGAATTAGAAAACCCAAGAGCAAAGGCTCCCCTACTAAATGGGGCGGAATGCTTGGGCAAATAATCACCTCTTTCTGAGCCTCAGTATCCTAATCTACAAATTGATGGAGTCAGGTTAGATGACTTTTAGCTCCTGAGATCCATGCCAGAAAAAAATAACTCATAATTATACAGCACTTTAAGGTTTAGAAAATGCAAAACTTATTTTCCCCATCTCCCTCCGTTTTGCAGATGAGGACATTAAGGCTCATGAAAGTTATGCGACTTACCCATGATAGCAGAGTCAGTAAATTCCAAAGCAGAGACAAATTCAACACTTGACTTCCTGAGTGGAAGTTTAGTGTTATAACGTCCAACTGAAAGAATAATGACAGAGACAGACAAGGACAGAGACAGAGAACATTCTGTAGGTTTCTACAAGTCCTAACTTTGAACATAGGACATGCCTTTTTTCTTAAAGATGCTAAGCATTTTTTTCCTCTAAACATTTTAAATACTTGCATCTATAACAGAAGAGATTTTTTTTTTATTTTTTTTACATACCGTAAGCCAGGTGTTCCCTCAGATCAGCTCTATCATAAAAGTTCTGCACACTCTGAACTGATTTACTTAGCATAATGCTGTACACCGTGTCTGGCTGTAAATTACAGACAAGGATCCTGCTTATATTCTCTATAAGCCTCGGTATTCCTCTGGGTCATGTGCCAAATGTCAGACAAACATTGATTCTTACAGCCCCCTTAATCTCAGTGCTAATATTTGATTGTCCCTTGGTAGAATTATTGCCAAGACCCAACAGAAAACTCTCTTTAAGTTACACTGAGCTCCTCATTAAAAGACTGCACAGGGCTTCCATCCCATCTTGAGACAGAAGGACTTTTTCACACCTTTAATGG
Organism: Gymnobelideus leadbeateri; assembly: GCA_011680675.1. Classification (NCBI taxonomy): domain Eukaryota; kingdom Metazoa; phylum Chordata; class Mammalia; order Diprotodontia; family Petauridae; genus Gymnobelideus; species Gymnobelideus leadbeateri. The sequence continues at coordinate 75,382 of WOXC01009044.1, forward strand.
AAAGTATCTGTTGAGCTTACCTGACCCTCAGCTACATACTGACAGCTCATATCCTGACACAAGCATTACCACTGAGAACTCTGTATAACAACAATAATGGCAATACAACAAGATTCCAGTCCAAAGCTATAAGATGACTTTTTTGTTAGTTTTATTGATAACTTTATGTTTGTTTGCATCATAATCATTTTCCAGTATAGCATTATGTATCTATCTGTCCACAAAACTTCACTTTGTAATAAGGGGGGAAAAGCAAATAATAAAACAACCACATCTATCACTGTCTGCTAGATTTGAGGTTGGGAGACCCAGGATCAACTACCACAGCTAACATTTACTAAATTTATGACCATGGGCAGCCCACATACCTACTCTGAACGTTCCTATAGTCCTTGATCTGTCAATGGGAGATATACTGGTCCTCTTAGAGTCTTATTATGAAGAAAGCATATTATAAGCATTAAAGCACCATTTAAATTTCAAATATCATTGCAATTTCAATCAATCAAGTACTGTTTGAATACTATTTACATACACCCATCCACTCCCACGCACACACTTTTACCCACATACTCTGAGTCCCACACTGTGTTAGAGAACACTGGGATCCAGAAAAAAACAATGAATTCATTACCCTTGAGAACATTATGGTCTAATTGGGATCATAATATCATACTTTAGAGCTGAAAGAATTTTGGAGGTCATCTTGTCCATTCCATTCATTTTACTGATAAGGAACCTGAGGACCCAAACGTTGAAACAGTTTGTACAAGATCACACATGTAAATATAAGAATCTGGATTTGAATTAAACCATCTGATTATAAATCCAACACACATGGGAGAATGAATAAGCCATTTCAATGTCATCTCTTAAATCTGATTTCTCTTTTCTATTCATTGGGTCACTACACTAATTTAGTTTCTCATCACCTCTCAATTAAACTGTTACAACAACTTCCGAATTAGTCATTTGTCACTGTTTCTCCCTCCAAAACATCTTCCATATAGCTGCAAATTAATATTCCTAAGAGATAGATGCAGATCTGACCATGTAATTCCCCCACTCAAAAATGTTCAGTGACTTCCCATTGTTTATGGGATTAAGTACAAATTCTTTAGCCTCACATTTACTACCACCCCATCAACACTCCTCCCTACCTTTCCAGTTTTTGAATCCTCCCTACCTTTCCAGTTTTTGACTCCTCCCTACCTTTCTAGTTTTATTTCATATTTCTTACCTGCACAAACTCTACATTTCATCCAAATTGGCCTACTATCAATCTCATACCTGGAAATTTCATTTCTAATCTCTCTGTCTTCTCATTTTCCATCCCCCTATATCTAGAAAATATTCCCTTCTTACATGAATCTCTTGGAATTCTTAACTTCCTTTAAGGCTCAGCCAAAGAGCCACCTCCTTTTTGAAGTTTTTCTTGAATCCCATGGTTTTTAGTGCTCTCTTCCTCCTCAAAATATCTTAGATTTGCATATCTACGGTCATTTGGTATTTCCTACTCTACTACCAGTATAATCTAAGTGCTTTGAGAATTCTTTTTGTCTGTCTCTTTAATATCTAGCATAATGACTTACTTCAACTGAAATTAATTGAAAATGAGTAGATGAACTACATGATTTGTATTGACCCCAAATTTATTGATCATCTGGTGACCAGTCTTCCAAGACTGAACCTATCTGCACTTATGATGATAGATACCAATTCACTGTTAGATCCACTCTCAAAACCTTCCCAGATAAGTGGGATGTAATAAAGATTGCCTTCTACTGCCCTTGTCTTAGAAGAATCAGTCATTTCCATAACATAACTAAGTATTGAAAGAAGAATTTATTGGAGATGAATGTCACAAAATAGAAAGTCAGTAAGCGCTAAAAGGGTCCTATAGAAGAAATATTGTATTAAAAATCACAAGATCTGAGATCTAATTGAAAGACCATAGTGTAGTAAGATCTAATTTGGAGGCAAATATGAATTGGATTCAAATTCTGACACTGACACTTATTGTATAACTCTGGGTAAGTCAGTTCCCCATCCTGGGTCTGTTTCCTTATCTGTAAAATGGGTATACTTGCACTATCACCCAGGTTTGCCATTAATAAGATCACCTTATAAATTTTAAATCCCCATAAAAATGTAGTTGTTGCTACTAACACAAATATTCCTTTCAATAATTTGTGGTGTGTTATTCAGTAATTCTCTTCACTTTCCTGGACATCAGTTCCCTTACTTGTCAAATGCATGGTGTGAATTAGCCTATTTCTAGGCTTTCTTCTAGCTTTGATATTCTGATTCTGTTTGCAAGTACTTTCATTCACAAGGGATGGAGATCAAGGGTTGAACAGCCAGGAAAGGTTTCAGAGAAGATACAGTTGTTAAACTAGCTAGTATTCAATGCTAATTACCTTATGTCCTCCCGAATGCAGAGGAGTCAACTAAGGGAATTATTATGCTGGATCTGATTGTTTCTTTGCCACCAATAAGGAAGAACCAGCTTCTGGGGTGCAAATAATGGGAACCTTGGGGAAAACAAGCTCTCCAATTTAGAGGTTTGGGGTTTTGCTTTTTGTGTTTGTTTTTTAAAAGAAGAAGCAAGCTATGCATCAACTGACAGGCACTCTCAATTTTGAGAGGGCACATTTCTACTGGTCCAGTGAGAGAAAAGTTAAGATCCTACAGATGATTACATTTTATAGGGGAAATCAGCTGAGGAAGAATTGGAAAACTCTTAAGAATGGAATTCTCAAAACACAAAGAGAAACAATGCCAATAAAGAGAAAAGAAGGCAGTTGTCCAAAGAGATTCACCACTGTGAAGTAGGATCTCATTTTTAAAAGACATGTACAGGAAATGAAGGCAAGGCCAGGCAACAGAAGATGATATGAAAGGGTGATGTTTTATAGGAATAGTACTATAAGTGCTAAAGCTCAGAATGAACTGAGGCTGTAATGAGGTTTGGGGCTGCTAAGAACCCCAAATGTCAGGGTACAGGGAGGCATCTGCCTAGAATTAACTGCCACACTCAAACTTAATTCCAGTCAAATGATAAGGTTTATTGTCATGCCAATAGAAGCAGGTAGGGTGCCTAGTGAATCTGCAACTTAATGGGGGTGAGACTGCAGTTTATATACAAAATGGGACATTGAAAGGATATGGATTGGGTGAAGGAGTGATAAGTATCTGGGTTGGGCCAGGTACATAGGTGAAAGGAAGATCAAGTAAGTTAATTAGGTGATCTAGGTAGAATGGGGTGGGCCTGTGACCTTGGGCAGAGATCTGTGATCTGGGCTGCTGAAATGTATGGGAAAATTGAAGGACTGTGCTGTTTTCAAAGACATGGTCTTATCCTTTTAGGAATCCAAGTCCCATCATTCCATCAGCTGGAGGGCAAAAATAAAGACAGTGAAAAAGTGTGGGTTTAGGGTTTTTTTTTCTGTTTTTGTTAATTTTAGACTCTATTGGGGAAGGGAGTTGAGACTGTTATGGAATAGGAATATTGTTTGATATATATTCTGGGAAATGGGATAATGGAGCAAAATGAGAATTTTTTTTTTTGCTTTTTTTTTTTTTTTTTTGGAGGGCAATTGGGATTAAGTAACTTGCCCAAGATCACACGGCTAGGTTTTTATTTGTGTGTGCCTTAAGTGTCTGAGGCCAGATCCAAACTCAGGTCCTTCTGACTCCAGGGCTGACGCTCTACTCACTGCACCACCTAGCTGCCCAAAATGAGAAATTCTTAACTCTAATTTTACTTCTTGTATCTTTCTTTACAAGTCTGGCCAGGATTGTAGAATGTAAGAGACAGCTGGGTCCCACAGTGATTAGACCTTTGAGCCTAGAGTCAGAATGATATAATCATTAGATGTGTGACCCTGGGTAAATCATTCTCAGTTTGCATATCTGCAAAATAGAGAAAACAGGGTTTCCATGAGGATCAAATGAGTTACATTTGTAAAATACTTTGATGCTATACCTAATGCATAGTAGGCATTTAACAAAAATTTTTGTTTGTTTTGTTTTTTCCCTTCCTTGAGACAAGGAAGACAAAAATTCTTGTTTGTTTGTTTATCTTGTCTTTCTTTCCTCAGTGCTTAGTACAATGCCTTCTACATGATGGATATTTAATAAATGACTGGTGAATTGATTTGAATTAATAAAATGGAGATGGTTCATAGTGATTTAGGATACAACATAAGGGTCAGCTAGGTGGTACAGTGGATAGAGTTCTTTCCCTGTAGTCAGAAGGACCTGAGTTTAAATCAGGTCTCAAAAATTACTGGTTGTATGACCCTGGTCAAGTCACTTAACTTTGCCTCAATGTCTCATCAATAAAATGAGCTGGAGAAGAAAAGACAAACCTCTCCAGTATCTTTGCCAAGAAAACCCTAAATGGTGTCACAAAGAGTGACACATCTGAATAACAACTAACTGACTAAACAACAAAGGCTAATGAAGAGATAAGAAAGCTTCCCCATCCTTCCTATGTTGACTGCACTTGTAGTATTTTAGTCCAGAGAATCCAAGCTATCCTGTCTCTGAACCATAGTCCATAGATTTAGCACCCAAAAGCCCTTAGACTTGATCTAGTACAACTATTTCAGTTTAGTGATGAGGAAACTGAGGCCCCAAGAGGTTTAGCAACTTGCCCAAAGTCATACAATTAGTAATCTAGCAGAGATAGGATTTGAGCCTCTGAGTCCCAATCCAGTACTTTTCCCACTGCTTGTTTACCTTGATAAATTCAAGTTACCAATAACAGTTGATTCACCTACTCAAGCCCTAGAAGAACCTGAAGCCATAATCAATTGAATCAATCATAATCATTGAAAATACATAGAGAATAGGAAAGGTATAGAAGATTGGAGGAAGAAAAAATGCTCAAATATTTCTCATTCTCAAAGAAGTTATGACAACAGAGTCTGCAAATTGTTCAGCCATTGGGCATGACTTCCATTCCTGGAGAAAAAAAAAATCTAGACTAGATTATAAAATGAATAATCAATGTACATCTAGAATAAGAACTGGGATTACAGGGAGCTAGCATGGTTTCCTTAAGAACAGGTCATGCTACATTAACTTCACTGCCTTTTTAGGTGCATGCATGGTGAATCAAAGGAAACCCTGTAGACCTACCTTACTTAGATCTTAGTGAGCTGTGTGATAAAAGTCTCTAATGCTCTATTCTTTTGGAAAATCAGAAAGATTTGGATATGACAACTAGGTGGATACTGAACTGGCTAAATGGAAAGTATAGTCAGTAGTGGTTGTGCACTTAGAAGGAGGCCTCCTGTGGAATGGCTTACCTTTGAACTTTGTTCTGTGTTATGATAGTTTTATTAATGACTTGGATTAAGGCAAAGATAACATTTGCATCAATTTACAGATTAATGTGAAAGGAATTGCTAACACATTGTTAAATAATATTTGTTGAGTCATTTTTCAGTTGTGTCCGACTCTTTATGACCCCATCTGGGGTTTTCTTGGCAAAGATATTGGAGTGCATTGCCATATCTTTCTCTGTTTTTACAGATGAGGAACTGAGGCAAATATGGTTAAGTGATTTGCCCTGAGTGACAGAGCTAGTAAGTATCTGAAACCAGATCTGAACTCACTAAAAGGAGTCTCTCCTGACACCAGACCTAGCACTCTGTCCACTGAGCCATCTAGCTGCCCAGACAGCATGGTATAAAGTATTCTGAAACACTATAGAATCTGGTCTTGAATCCAGGATTTCCATGCTTCTACAATAATTACGAATACTACTCATCACCTAAGTGATGATATATATACTGTAATGTAAAAATAAACTTTGCAGTTATAAGATGGAGAAGGTATGTCTACACATCTGAAAAAAAAATGGGGTATTTTAGTGGATTTCAAGCTTAAGGTGAATTTATAGTGGGATATGGTAGCCCCCAAAGTTAATCATACTTTGGTCTGCATTAAGAGCCATAGTATTTAAGACTAGGGAGGTCATAACATGACTATAATCCACCCTGGTCAGACCAATTCTCTATGGCCACGGTGTTCAGGTGAAGAATTGCAGGAAGAAAAATGACAAGCCAGAGAAAATCCTGAGAAAGGTAAAAAGGGATGATGAAGGGTCTTGAGTTCACAGAACTTGAGGTTAACTCAAAAGACACAGGGATGTTTAGCCCAATGATGACAAAAACCTAGGGTGAAAAATCAATGCTGTCTTCAGGTATTTAAAGAGCCTTCACATGGAGGAAGAATCAATGGATTAAAATAAAAAGGGAGAGGGAACATTAGAAGGGAAATCTCCCTAATAATTACTGCTATCCCAAAGCAGAGTGGGCTGCCTTAAAATGTGCTGTATTTTGCATAACTGGAGGTCATTTAAGCCAAGTGTGCATGGGCACTTGTCATATACCTTTTATGGGGGATTCTTGTTCATTTGTGGGTTGGACTGAATGGATAAATAAATGAAAGATATTAAGTGCATAAGTGCAAAACATCTATATCTGTGGATATAAATTAAAAAGCAAAATAGCACTTATCTCAAGAGGTAATTCTAATAGGAGATAACACATAAAAAAAATAAAGTTTCTGATGTAATTCAGATGGAAAGAATCAGTCATTCTTAGGATTGAAGTGGCACAGCAGGAGGTCAACGTGTCTTCTTTGATGTCATTTCCATTGAGAAGAACACATCTTCCAGTAGCTCAAGTATAGCTGAATTAGGTAGCTCTAGTATAGCTGAATTAGGATCTGCAAGATTGGAGGTAATAGCTACATTAATGAGATCACAGATCCTACTGAAGCATTAGAGGAACAAATGAGTTTGAGGGAACTAAGTAGAAGTAACAGTACTGATAATAACAGCATTTATATATTGCTTTAAGATTTACAAAATGCTTTGCATATGCTATATTGTTTTATCCTTGCAACAACTCTGTGAGATAGTATTACCCCCAATTTAAAAAATTAGGAAACAGGCTAGGAGAGGTTATTTGCCTAAGAGCAAATAGCTAATGAGATCAGGAGACAAAATTTGAATGGATTTTCTTTGTTCCAAGTCTGGATTCTTTCCACTATGCTATCTAGGTGCCTATTATCATGGTGTCTAGATGGGTTTCCAAACACTGGGACAATTTACAAGTATTTGAAGGGTTGAAGAGAGGTGAGAAGGAAGAAGAATCAGAACTGTTAAATTTGGTTTTAGTGGGTAAAACTAGAAAAACCAGTGGGTGAACATTTGAAAAATTCATATCCATTGTTCTTTCTATGACACAACAATGTACAGCATTTCCTGGTGATTCAGAGCTTGAGTCTTTCCACGCATGGCTATTTTACCACTTTCAGACCATCTGTCTATAAGCCTCAACTAGTTTGCAAGGCAGGATTCAGAGAATGAGCAAGAAGAGTGAGCAGGAGTGTCCTATCACCCATAGAATTAAATTAAATTAAAACACCCATAGAATGCTGGCTTCAGTGTTAGGAAAATCTGGATTCAAGTCCTGGTCTGGCAAATACTAATTTGAGGATCCCTTCCGAGTGTGAATTTGTAGTTCTTTGATTTTGATTCTGCATATATGCAAGTACATTCAGGTAGAAGAGGACACCATGATCAAAGGTCCAGGAAATAGAATGATTAGGAAAGTTTTATGGGACAATGAGGTAATTGCTGTGACTGGAATGGATAGTGTTGGAAAGTGGTAAGGAAAAAAAAATTAATAAGTAAGGTAGGGGGGTGGCTAGATGGCTCAGTGAATAGAGCATCAGCCCTGGAGTCAGGAAGACCTGAGTTCAAATGTGGCCTCAGACACTTAACACTTACTAGAGTGAACTTGGGCAAGTCACTTAACCCCAATTGCACTTCAAAAAGAAAAAAAAAAAGGAAGGTAGGAAGATAATGTAGAAGGCCACAAAATCCACACATAAGATTTAAGACTTTGTTTAATAGGAAGTAAAAATAGGAATGGTCTCCTCTAATGTTGTTTTTTCTGTCTCTTCTTCACAGCATGTGTGGTTGTCTGGATGCTCCACCAAGTCCAAGCAGAGCACAAACTCTAGCAAGTCACAGGATTAGTGCAAGGAATTTTGGAGAGTATATAGTTAAACTCCTTCATTTTATACAGGAGGGCACTGAGAGCCAGAAAGGTGATATATATTAGAGGATAATCTTTTTTGAGTACAGGGACTTTTTTTCCCCTTTGTTATGTCCAGTGTTTAGTATAGTACCAAGACTTACTGACTAAAGTAATTCCTCCACAATTTAAGATATAGTCATTAAGATCCCTAGAATTTGAACCTAGGAGGCCTTATGATGCCAAATCTAGTCGTAAGGCCTGGATAGCGATCAGAAACATTTGCTCTGACACTTCCTAGCTGGGCAACCATAGGAAAATCTCTAAATGTCTGCTTTCTTAGCTCTGACACCATGTTATCTACCCAGCTTGTTCCTACCAAGTTAGAAAAGACTTTAATTAAGGGGTCAGGCAACAGAGAATGTATCGATTACCAGCCTAGCCTAGGCTGGTATAGCTTAGCATAGCTAAGTGTGGAGGGGTTCATCACCACCAAATTCACCCCCACATGATAAATGACCTTGACTTTAGCAAGTCACAAAACAGATGGAAGGCTGGGGATAATTCATTATCTGTGTCATTGAAAAGTGGACCCATGGTGGTGAAACCATGGATGTCAGTAAAGTGTGATATTATTATTATTTCTCTCTAAAATCCCTGAGTTCCCTCATCCCAGAAAATCCATTTGACCAAGCCAGTATGATAAAAGGAAATCCTGATGAAAGTGGCATGCTATAGCTGAATTAAAAATAATTCACATTTATATATATATATATATATATATATATATATATATATATATATATATTTTTTTTTTTTTAGAGTATACAAAGTGCTCTCTTCACAACAAGGTTCTAAGGTGAGTAGTACAAGTATTTATTATTCCAGAATTACAGAATCACACAATTTCAGGGACCTTAGATACTATTTAATCAATATTGTATATGAAATAATATCTATACTACAGTTGACCAAACAAGTGATCATGCATCATTTTATTTGAAGGCCTACAGTGAGGAGAGACCTACTACTTCCCTATGAAACACATTTGAATTTCAGAGAGCGCTAACCATTATGAACATCTCCCTTTGAAGACAGGTGCACCTATGCACGTACACACACACACTCTCTCTGTTCAAGCTACCATGAGAGCTCTTGCTGTCCTGTGATTTCTCCTGTCTCTGCCCTCTGGGGCAAAACTGAAAATGACTAATTGCTCTTATACATGACAGTCTTCCTTCCAAATACTTGAAGACAACTGACCACATGTCATAGGTAAGGAGATGGAGATTGAGAGGGTAAAGCACTTCCCTACAGTTGCCCATCTAGGAAGCATCTTTGCTTTGAGAGAAATGATTATTTCTCTATTGTGTTTAATACTTATTGAATTCGGACCAAGGTTTTTCCACTTTTCTACTTCCTCATCCAAAAATCAACCAGTGTGAGAAATCTTAGTCAAAGACTTGACCAGCCTAAGATCTAATAAAAGACAGTAAAAAAATTCTAAGTGTAGGCAAATTGGTGGATTCCTGCTTATTGTGTTTACTGGGAGAATGTCAGAGAAAATGTGGGTTCTCCCTTTGATCAAACAGGTGATGTGGAAACTGACAAGTCTTTTTAACCAAGATTTGGTTGCTCAATGTCAAGTACTTCAAGATACTCATTGGAATAAGCCAACCTCTCATACTATTCATTCTTTCATTAAATTATTAACCATTCAGAGTTTGATTGCCAACTCAAGGAATATCCACTCTTCCAAGGGCATATGAACTGTGAGCCCACAACCATGAGTCATTTTTGGTCCAGGACAGATGGCCAAATAACCAACCTTTTATTAATAAAATGTTAGCTAGCGTTATTAATAAAATGATTAATTACCTGCACACTATGCCTCTTGAACCTTTTAAACATCACAACCTTATCTCCAATATACATCCATCATGAATTCCAATCCAGTACAATTTGGAAATCAGTTAACTATTATTCTTGATGTCTCTCTGCTATTAACTCACTGTCACTGAGTAATTTTAACTAAATCCCTTCTCCTTCTCTGGGTTTCAGTTTCCTCCTTGGTAACATGAAAAAGTTGGATTTGATGGTCTCTGAGCTTCCATAGAGCTCTAGTATGCTGCGATCTGATTATCCCCCAATTCTCTGATCAGACAGATGTGCTTAGGGGATAATCATAGACTGGATTTTCTGCTTTGCTGAGGGTTCAGACAGAATGATGGCCTGTACTATGCAGGGTGTAGTTCTGGTTAAATTCTTATTTCTAGAGAAAAAGCCAGTCGGCTTTTCCTATGACATTTACTAGACACCACTTGCAAAGTCTGCAGCAAACTGAGGCTTCAGCAGGGGCCCTTAGAAATACTCCCCCCTCATTACTGATGCTTCACTTCAGATCCCTGGGGAAGGATGGTGCTGTTATTATCACTATTTCTGAAACATGTGAGCCTGTCATACTGGAGACATGCTGTTGTTTGAATAACACGAGAAGTATTTATCCAATAACTCTCTTTCAAATTAGGGTCACACAGGATGTTGTCAAGGCTGTCATCAGCAAGAGTAAATTCCAGCTTCATTTACAGATCTCTTCTCTGTGAGTCTTCTCACATAGAGAGCATCTTTCCTGTATAACATTCTGGTAATGAGGAGATTTGTCAGAAGCAAAACAATGTATGCAATGGTAATAGATGACAAGAGCTGGGTTCCATTCCTAGTGCTATTACTAACTAGTTCTGTCCTGAGAAAATCACTTCAACTCTCTGTGCCTTGGTTTTCTTATCTGTGAAATCACATAGATAGATTAGATCAACTATATGGTCTCTTTCATCATTGTCTTTTCTGAAGCCCTTCCACCCCTGAAAGATTATGCTCTGTCTCCCTATAGTTTGAATGTCCTATCTAAAAAAACTATTTTTTCCCAGACATGTCCCAATGCACTCTCTATTATTTGTTCAGATATCTTTCATACCTGAGCAGATTAGATTTTATTATGTTTAGGTTACAGTGGGGATAGTCTGGGCCAGGGGCCAGAGGGAGTTCATAGGGTTACAGATTGGGTTAGACCTTAGTGTGCAGAAAGTTTCATTGCCTTCCCCAGCAGTCAAAGCTACAATCAGGAGTGGGGATGTCATAAAGGGCAAATGCACCTCCATTCCTGGATGGCCCCAGAAACATACGGTGGCAAAAATGCCATTCATTACACTTGGTCAACAGTTGTGTCACTGTTGGACATGTAGCTTAGGTCAATGGCTATCAAACACTTTGTTTTGCCCACTGCTAAGCACCCTTCCTTTACTGTCGGGAATAAAGGCACATGTTTAATCTGGCAATAATTTGTAAGAATTAGGAGATCACATGCAAAGTTTCCCTAAAATACCAAAGGTCATTCTTATTCAGTTCTTTGTGAGTTCAAGGAAGTCCTGACCATGTTCTAAGGTTATTTCATTTATGTAACAGTAAAGTTTTGCTTATTTTATAAAGACTACTTACCATGCTCTATATATTGAGAAAGTAAAACTTACATTAAAGAAAATTATTTATGAATTTCCTTTGATATTCAACAACATCCAAAATTTCATGGAAACACAGAAAAATTAATGGAATGCTCTTTCAGAAACACTGATTTGGATGGAGTCTGGAAGTAAATGGTTACCTTTTTTTTAATATCTGCAAATACCCAAAACATAGCATTGATACCTCCTCTTAAAAGAATACTAATACTAATACTAATACTCATAATAATAATAAACTTGTAGGGTCTGTTTGCATGAAATATCTCCCAAATGCACTAAGTGGAAAAACTGGTAAAGACTTTATTCCTCCACTGCCAACAAATTCTAGTGCATGGTGCTGGTGGTAGTTCAGTGGAGAGAGCACTGAGCCTGGAATCAGGAGGGCCTGAGTTCAAATTCAGTATCAGATACTTACTAGCTTTACCACACTGGTCAAAAAACTTAACCTCTATTTCTCAGTTTCTTCGTCTGTTACATGAAACTGCCTTCCAGAGATGTTGAGAGGACCAAATAAGATAATAATTGAAAAGTGTCTGGCACATAGTAAGCACTAAATAAATGTTAGTTATGATGCTAATGATGCCATTATTATCATCACTATTATTTCCTCATTAAAAGGGTCTGTGATTTCATTAGAGTGAGCAGCCCCTCCACTAAAGCTCACAGCCACTCCAAGCCTCAGTAAACAGTTTCATTATTTGCTGAGTCCAAACTTGGAAGGCCAAATTTTCCAAACTTGGCTAATATTAGAGTTCAAGATATAGGAGAGACTTCTGCAATTATCTAGCTCAAGCAGCCTAAGCAGGAATTCCTTCTACGATATCCCTGATTAGTGATTTTCTACACTCTAATGATGGAGAACTCATTACATTATGAGTCAGCCAAGTAGTATTTATTGGCAATGCTGATTGTTGGCAATTGTTTCCTTGCTTGATCCCTCTCAGAGTTGAGAATCCCTTCCTTTCTCAAATTACCCTGATTTGGCTTATTTGTGCATGTGTTGCAACAACTTGAACTCAGCAGAAATCATTTTGCTTTTTTCTATGTATATATAGCCTTTGCTTTGTACAGTGTCTTATGTGTAGTCAGCACTTAACAAAAATTTATTGAATTTAATATATAAAGTGGATATCTGGCTCTCTGAAACTTGCACATATTGTCTAGGGTTCTAAAGTCAAGGAATGAGTGAAGAACTTTTGTCTCGCTTCCATATTATGGCCTTTCAAAAATCAGAGGATAGAGAGAAGTCTGCAAGCATGTATTTAGTGTTTACTTTCTGCTGAACACTGTGCCACGCACTGGAAATATAAATACAAGCAGAGAGAAAGACAGTCCCCTCCCTCTAAGGGCAAAAAGCATCATGGGAACAGATTATACATAAAGGGCAGGGAAGGGACCTGAGACAGGAGTGGAGTCTGGAGAAGAAGGAAGATGCGGTGAGCTTGGGTATCTTTCTCAAAAATAGAACCAGCCAATAAGAGGAAGAGAAGGCTCAGGCTTATTACATAGTAGCCAGAAAGGTAAGTTGTATCTGGATTATAAAGTATTTTAAATGCTAAACAATGGAATTTGTATTGATCTTAATGCAATAGAGGACCACAGGATATTACTGAGCCAGTGAGTGACATGGTCAAATCTGTGCTCTGGAAAAATCCCTTTGGCAGCTGGGTGGGTAACGGATTAGACCTTGGAAACATGTGTGGCAGGGAGACCTAATAAGGAGTTACTATAGTAGTAGCAAAAATTAATAAAGACCCAAACTATAGTGGTCATTGTGTGAGTGGACAGAAGAGGAAAAATGTGAGGGATATTGGGGTAGGTAAAATCAACAAGACAAAAATGGAAGCCATCCAAGATCCTCAGTGTCAGGATGCATTCGGTCCTCAGTGAAACTTCTTTAACAAAGTTAGAAAATCATACTTATGTTGTATTTTAACATATGCAAATTGTTTTCCTCATGGTTGCTGTCCTTTGTTCCTGACATCACTACGTTAGAGTCAAGTTACAGTGTGTCCGAACTGTGGCTGATCAGACCAATACTAGCTAGGAATGCTCTACCACAGGTCAGGCACAAATAATCTGTGTGAACATTTGGGGTAGGTTCTCTAAATTTGTGCATGTCGAGTTTCTTTTGAGCTACTTTAATTCTACCTTGCTCATGGAGCACGGCACCTTCTCTGATAGGGGCACACCATGTTAAGCAGTCCTGTGCCAGTGTCTCCCATGTCACATTATCAATTCCAAAGTTCTCAAGAGGGACCTTGGGAGTGTCCTTATATTGCTTCTTCTGACCACCATGTAAACACTTGCCCTGTATGAGTTCCCTATATACAATCTTTTAGGCAAGCATACATTTGGCATTTGAACAATGTGGCCAGCCCATCAAAGCTGCGTCCTCTGCAGCAAAGTTTGAATGCTTGACGATTTGGTTCAAGAAAAGACCTCAGTGTCTGGTATCTTATCCTGCCAAGTGCTCTTCAGAATCTTCTTAAGGAAATTCAGATGGAAGCAATTCAGTTTCCTGCCATGGTGCTAGTATATTGTCCAGGTTTCACAGGCATACAACAATGAGGTCAGCACCATGGCTCTATAGACCTTCAGTCTGGTAGTCAGTCTAATATCTCTTTTCTCCCATACTTTCCTTCAGAGCCTCCCAAACACTGAGTTAGCTCTGGCAATGCATGTGTCAACCTTATTATCAATGAATATATCTCTGGAAAGTATAGTGTCAAGGTAAGTGCTGTTTCCAACTCCATTCCTCCTAAGGACTCCTTGCCATGTCTGGTACTCTGAGCCTACTCTACCACTAAAGTCACCCAGAATTTATAAGCTTGTCCTCTTTTGGCACATTGATGATAAGGGTCTCTAGGTCTTCATAAAATTTTTCTTTCACCTCATCAGTGTTCGTCATGGTGGGAGCATAGGCACTGATGATGGTGGCATGATGTTTTCCTGCAAGTGGTAATCTCATTGTCATGTGCCTGTCGTTCACTCCTTTTGATAAATGTACAAGCTTGTTGACTAGATTAGTTTTGATTGCAAAAACGACACTGGCTTCATGGCACTCCCCTTCTCTCTGACCATTTCAGAAGAATGTGTATCCAGATCCAACTTTAGTAAGCCGGCCTTCATATACCAGCTGTGTTTCACTCCAGGCTGCTATTTGAATGTGATACCTGCTGATTTCTCTCCCAACAAGAGCTGTTCATCTTTCAGATCTATTGGACTTTGTGTTGTTCTCTAAGTGTGTGCACATTTCATGTACCAATGGTAAGTAGAATCATCTTTGCAGAAGTTTTTGTACACTTGTGTGTGTGTGTGTGTGTGTGTGTGTGTGTGTGTGTGTGTGTGTGTTTTGACCATAGGGTGAGATTCCCCGCCCACTGCCCCCACTAGCTGCAGTAATCAGGCCAGGGTTGGGTGAGGAGACAATTTTTAGGGCACATTTTCTAGCCCCTTCCTCACACCAGGAGGTGAACAGTGCAATCCTTAATATGCTGCTCAGATACCCAGGGGGCTACTGAATCCCATTGCTGCTTCCAGTGAGAAGTGACCCTATGGCCTTGGCTGCTGCATGCAAGGCTGTGACTACAGCTCCTAGTGGATCCACACCTGCTCCTTCATCACTTGCGAGAGGTAAAAATGGTAAAATGGTATGGGTGATGTCTTCTGTGTAAACTGGATCTAAGTGAAAGTTACAAGAAGTTATAAGCCATAGTTGTCACTGTCCAGTGGCAGGCAGAGCTAAGTCAATTGATTATGGTTTGAAATGCAGTGGATGACCTTGGTGGTTTTGATGTCTAACCAAGCTCTAAGGGCTCCACAGTTGCCTTCATGCCCATTGGAACAAATGGTTCCCTTCTGCCCATTCCACCAGGGGAAGTCTTCACAGGCTTGGGGTAGACACCCCCTTATTCATTGATGGATTTCAGATCTCCTTGGTTACCCCCAACCTGGTTTAGTCTGTCTGCTGAAAGGGTTTATTGGGGTTTGGCCACTGCACATGCTACAGCTTCTTGGAGCCACAGGTGACAGTTAGGTGGATCAGATGGACACCAAAGGTGGAAAGCAGCCCTGGAAAGGGCTCAGCAGCCATCACACCAGAGGCACTAGTCTTCCCTGAACATACCCTAAATCCCATTTTCTTCCTAACTACCCTGTGGAGGTGGTAGATCAAATATTACGCTCATTTTCTGAGGGAACCAAGACTCGGAAATACAAAGCAATTTACAGCAGCTGTCTGGGCCACTTTTTAAAGCATTTAAATTTCAACACAGAGCCAAGAATTAAAGCACTCTTGAGGAATAAATTTAGCTGGACAAGTCAGAGAAATATGAGGAAAGCAAGGTCAGGAATCAAGGCATAAGACTTCTCAGTCCCATTAACTGGGCATGCTGCTTTGTATTTTTTTACTTTAAAAGACTTTAGCAAGCAACAAGTGAGGAACAGGGTATGAGCTGATCAGTCCTATTGACTGATATCTGGGGTCATCAGTTGCAAGGAATGCACAACACTGACTCCTGAAAACTAGCCTGGGGTGTCAGATTATAATCAACAGATTCGACATGTTCATAGAAAAGCAGTCACTCTGCCTCCTTCAAGTTCACCAGGCTTGTCCAGGTATTGTTAGTGACTCAGACACATGGGCTTAGGGAATCTTATGGGAAGGAACTTTTCTCAAATACTGGTAAATAACACTGTTGCTTAGAAATACCAATCAAGCTTAGTGTCTGTCAAGACATGAGATAGATAAGGAAACCCAAATCTCTGGTGTAATCCTATTGATTAGACTGAGAAGGAGACATCCATTTAGATTTTATCTGAAATTTCCCATAACATTCTGTTCTACCCACATGTGGTTTTTGATGTTGTGGTGGCTGGCTATTGGTATGAGCATGTGCAGAGGCACACACGCACACACACACACACACACACACACACACACACACACACACACACACAGAGTGACTCAACTAGAAGGGAAAAAAATGATTCAGAGACATGTTTTAATACATGAGCTGTCACCAGATGTCAACCCAAGTTTGCAAATTTTCTCTCACTTATAGACATTTTCCCTTGCAGTTTATGCATTTGGCAGAAATCCACAGGGTTTTATTTTTGAAAAGAGGGTAAAACTTGTGTCTCAAAGTGATACCCACAAATCAGCACTCTCAGATTATCCTAAAAAAAAGAATTCAAAGGCAATGTATGGAATGTGATTTCCTTTGGAGAGACTGAGTCCCCTACCTGAGGTCCCAAATAGATCATGGATAGGAGAGATGTTTTGGGGGAAGATATACAGTGATTTACAAGATATACAATATTTAAAGAACACACATATATAGAGAGACAGGCAGCAATATGTAGGAGAAACTGATTTATTTGTAGCCATGTAGCCATGGGTTCTGTATTCTGATCCTGGCTCTAACTAAAGTTGGATCTGGATACACATTCTTCTGAAATGGTCAGAGAGAAGGGGAGTGCCATGAAGTCAGTTTCGTTTTTGCAATCAAAACTAATTAGTTTTGTGACATCTAGTAAATCATTTAACCTCTCTGACCCTTTGTTGTTGCTGTTCAGTCATTTTGTTCATGTTTGACTCTTTGTGAACCCACTGGGGGTTTTCTTGGCAAAGATGCTGGAGAGATTTGCCATTTCCTTCTCTAGCTCATTTTACAGATAAGGAAACTGAGGTAAACAGGGTCAAGTGACTTGCCTGGGTTCACATAGCTTAATAAATGTCTGAGGTCACATTTGAACTCAGGAGAATGAGTCTTCCAGACTTTAGGCTTGACACTATAGCAATTGTACCACCTACCTGCCCCTCTACTCCTTAAATTCTTAATATTTAAGATGGGAGATTTTTTTTTTTTGCATTACACAGTTATTATAAGCATCAAATGAGATAATTATGTGAAAGCAGTTTGTGAACTCTGAAGTGTTACATCCAATTATGATTCTTGCACTAATATATTTCCTCTGATGCTTCCCTGTGGTGGGGAAGTTGGAGGGGGTTGTTATCTTGGTTTCTCAAAATCTATGCCAGCAGATCAGCACATCTGGCAGAATCTATCAAGCTGGAAAGGGGTTTTAAAATCCCAAAGATGGGGGAAAGGGAGAAAACAAATTTTTGTTACTTTTTAAAAATCTGTCTAATGGATAATTGAAAAAATAGAAATAGATAGAAAGATGGATGGATGGATGGATAGATATAGGCAGATACTAATAGATAGATAGACAGACAGATAGATAGATAGATAGATAGATAGATAGATAGATAGATAGATAGATAGATAGTTGGATACATAAAATGACCAGCAATGTACTAGTCATCTTAACTGAGAATCATTTTAGCTGAATATAGAGTCTTGGCCAATGAGCGATGAATATTGTTTTAGTCACAGTAACTTGTGATTTCTGTTCATTTAGTTATAAAAGGGGTACACATGCAAAGGAATTAAAAGGTTTTTTTTCGAAGTAATGGCACCAAGATTAACCATATATGCATATGGCATCTCTAGAAAAATTAACCTGGTTTACACTGTGGGTCTGCATTCAATTAAAAAATGCTTACGTGTGCCCGCTGGTGTGTTTATTTTGCTAAACAGTCAGAGGACAGAATTGGTTAACAGCAAAGGCATTTACTACAATAGTATAGTAAGAAAAGTAGAAATAGAATTTTTTTTTCCTCATAAAACTAGAACAAACTCTTTCATAAACACATCCTACTTGCAAGAATGGACTTGGTAAAGAAAGACACATAGAGAACATGTATGTCTAAGGCATGTAGAGGGACAAGTTGTGCCACTGACATCAAAGGGGGCACTTCAGCCTTCAGAAAGATCAATCTTGGGTCAGCTAGGTGGTGCAGTGAATAGAGTACCAGTCCTGAAGTCAGGAGGACCTGAGTTCAAATCTGGCTTCAGACACTTAACTTACTAACCTTGTGACCTTGGACAAGTTGCTTAACCCCAATTGCCCTAAAAAAAGTAAATAAAAAAGTCAATCTTGACAGACTGGTTTAAAAGCTCCATTTTCACATAGATTTACCCTGAACTACCTTAAGATTTAGCTAAGGATCTCTTCTGTCCCTTAGACATCTTCCATTATTGTGCTAATACAGAACCAACCTCTTCATCAGAAAGGAATTCTGATTTAGTCTAAAGAGCACTGGATTAAGAGTGAGGCAAAGACAAGTCTAGTCGTGACACTTATTGCCTAGTTTTCAGACATAAGGCATATTACTCTGTCTCTCTTGTGGTCAGTATACTTAGGGTAAGTGATTTCTAAGATCCCATCTGCATCTAACATTCTACATTTCTGTTACAACAGTTTATGGTCTAAGGTCCCATCCAGAACTAACATTCTAAGATTCAATGCTACTTAACAGCAGAAGTGACAACATGGTGTGATTCAGGCAGCCAAGAAAAGCCCTCTGTCCTAAAATATCTTTCTCTCTCACTGACTTCATTAACCCAATCCTAAATGTCCTGCTTTTAATGCAAACATTATCAATATTTGAAGGGTGTAAGGTGACTCTGCTAGGGGATGAGGAAAGTGGATTGAACAGTTTTCCTTCCTTAACAATTCAGAGGTCAGTAGCTCTGACTGGCTTCCAAGGGCCCTCAGGATAGGAGTTCCATGATAGGTGGAGGGAGATACCAAGGAACAGAAAGTTGGAAAAATGAAGACACTGCTGAAGTGTGTCACAGTTGGGGGCTAGGAGGACTGTAGCAGGAGAAATGAGAAAAAACTGTCTAGGTATCCCAGTGGTTAGTATACTAGACCAGAAGTTGGGAACAAGTGAGTTCCAACCCAAGGTCAGGAACTTCATTTCTGAGTGAACAAGGGTTAAAATCACTTAAAACCCTATGTCTGATTCAGTTTTTTTCAACTGTAAAATTCAGATAAGAATTGTACCTACCTTTCAGGTGCTATTGTGAGGATAAAATGAGACATTATTTACGGAGTTCTTTGCAAACCTCAAAAAGTTTATATATTTATATATATACATATATATACATATATATGCACACATACATATACATATATACATATATGCACACATACACAACATATATATGTATGTATGTGTGTGTGTGTATATATATATATATATATATATGTCAACTATTATCATTAATATTAACGTTGGGGGAAATGGGGAAGCAAAATGTGGGCAGTAAGTACCAGGGAAGGAGGCACCAAAAATTAGGAAAGAAAAAAACAGAAAAGAGGAAATGGAACACAGGAGTAGAGGACCTTGGTCTGAGTCTTGATTCTGACATTAAGTTTGACTATGGAAAGGTCATTTTACTCCCCAAAGCCTTAATCTGGGCAGCTACGTAAAGTGGTCCATAGTATTGGACCTAGAGTAAGAGAGTGTTGGACCTAGAACAAGAAAGACCCAAGTTTGAATCCTGCCTCTACTGGCTGTGTGACTCCAGACAAGTCATTTCACTTTGGCCTCAATTTTCTCATCTATAAAAAGAGGATAATAATAACATCTGACTCAAAGCGTTGTTTTGAGGTTCAAATGAAATTATGTGTATATAGAGAGCCTCTCAAACCTCAAAGTGTGATATAAAAATCATTCATCTATAGCAAAGTTGTACTCAAATAGAGATTTTGCTACATATTGACTTAGAAAAACCACATTATG
The DNA here is from genome assembly GCA_011680675.1 of Gymnobelideus leadbeateri. Lineage (NCBI taxonomy): Eukaryota > Metazoa > Chordata > Mammalia > Diprotodontia > Petauridae > Gymnobelideus > Gymnobelideus leadbeateri. Next base: position 95,625 of record WOXC01009044.1, read on the forward strand.
GGGGCGGCTAGGTGGCGCAGTGAGTAGAGTGTCGGCCCTGGAGTCAGAAGGACCTGAGTTCGGATCCAGCCTCAGACACTTAACGCACACACAAACAAAAACCTAGCTGTGTGACCTTGGGAAAAAACACATTTTAATATTGTTTATGTCGTACTGTATTTTTACTTATTTTGTTAAACATTTTCCAATTAAATTACCTTTTTATCTGGTTCAGGATTCACTTCTGAGGGAGATTTTGACACCTCTGGTCTATAGATGTAGCAGCAAGCACCCCAGCATCCCCGGAGTGGCTGCCAACACAAGTTCTTAGATCTGCCCTTGTAAAGGAAAGCAACTCAAAATCAGTTAACAAGCTTACTTTAACCAAACAAACATATATTACCTAGTTTAGGGGGAAAAGGTCAACACCCCGAACTTCAGAGTATACAGACTGATCAAATAGACAGGCTTCCAAACTGTCCAACCATTATATCAATACCAAATCACAGTTACCAGAGAGGGAAGCATCAACATCTGGGTTTTCAAAGCCGGGGAGCTCTCAATGGCTTCCCAGAGTCTCATCTGGTCAAATCACACAACACTTCTCAAAGTGAGCCCCAAAGCAAAGCCTCCCATCAGGGTTTATATAGCCTTCTCCTGGGTCAGAGAATGTAACCACCCTCTTGACCCACTGCTCAATCACACAGCATCAAGATGTGGTCATTCCTGAAAACCAAGCCTCCTACCACAGGCTCCATGTGACCACATTCAGCCTATTAGGAGGCAGAGTATATTTTCAAATTAAAGAAGGTTCTCAGAGTCACTTAAGCCAATCAAAGGGCCTAGGGGCAGGGAAGATCTTCAAATCTGCATTTCCATTACAATAGAATGGTACTTAACTCATATTCAAGCTATAGGATATAACAATTCCACCTTGGTATAAGATAGAATTTTGCCTAGGAGACACATTAAGTGAAGACAGTTTGTTTTTTATTTATAATGACTTCTTATTTATAATGATTTATAATGACTTCTTCCTGAACCTGGCCAATGAGATTCCCTTAGTAGAGCTCTTGTGTTGTCTAACACCTAAGTGCTGAACTATTGGGTACAAGATCTAGTTGCTGTCCTAGACACAAAAAGAACTCAGTACTTCTCAGAAGCATGGGGTAAGATGTGTATTGATATGAAGTAAACAGAACCAGGAAAATAACTACGAGTATATGAATGTAAAGGACAACAAAAGAATTATAATCGGATATTGGCAGCTAGGTGACACAGCGGACACAATGCTGGTCCTGAAGTCAGGATGACTTATTGAGTTCAAATCTGGTCTCACACACTTACCAGCTGTGTGACCCTGGGCAAGTTACATTAATCTGTGTCAGGATTAACCTGTTTACCTTAGTTCCTCATCTATAAATGAACTGGAAAAGGAAATAGAAAACCATTCCAGTACCTTTGCAAAGAAAATCCCAAATGGGCTTGTGAAGAGTCAGACACAACTGAACAGCCAAGGAATTATAATGACAAAGTTTGGCCCTGAAAAGAGATGAGAAGGAAACTTCCCCTATTTTTGTACAGTGATAGGGGACCACAAGTGTGGAATAATGCATGCAGTGTCAGACTTTTCCAGCATACTGGCTAGTTTTGCTAAATTTATTACACCTCTTTGTTTAACTATTTGATATGGGGAATGGCTTTTAAGAGGAGAAGAAGATGTGATACATTGGGAATTGCTGTTGATATAAAAATGAAATATATCAATAAAAATGCTATTTTTTTTGGAAGGGGGAAGGCAGGGAAATTGGGGTTAAGTGACTTGTCTAAGGTCACACAGCAAAATGCTTTTTTTTTTTTTAAATGCACAGCTTTGCAACTTAACTCAGTGAGGTTTCTATCCAGACCTAATTCACAATGCTAGGAGAACCCCATCCAGCCTCCCTAATACCTCAGGAATTTTATCAGGACTTTCCTCATTTCCCCTTATATTTTCTATTGCTTTATTAAAGTTATGTTCATCCCTAAATTGTGGTCCTTAGTGCCCCAGTATTCCTTTGCTTTTCTTAGATCCTCTAGTCAATAGGTGGCAGAAAATTCTCATCCAAAATGGAATAACAAAAATACTATCTCCAAGTCAATAGGCCTACTGGTGGGGAACTTGAATCCTGTTTACAGAACAAATCCTTTATTAAGGGGATTTATTCTGTGAAGTCTGAATTCAGTCAAAGGGCCTTGAGGACCTAGAGGGCCATTTGTGGCCTCAGAAGGTCACAGGTTCCCCACCCTTGCTTTCCCTGTTATGCTACTAACTTGCTGTGTTACCTTGGACAAGTCACTGAGTTGAAAATTCCATCTCAAGTACCTGTGTGGCTCTGGGCATGTCAATAAGCACTGCTTTCTTCAGTTTCCTCTACTGTAAAATAGGAAAAATAATAGCATTTAGCTTCCTGGGTGGTAGTAGATGAGATAATTTTTTAAAGCTCCTAGAGCACATAGTAGGTACTTAATAAGTGTTTCCTTCTTTCTAGGTTTCAGTTTTCCACTGTGTAAAATGAGACCATTGGGTATAGTGTTCTCTAACTTTCAGGCATTGCACAATCTATCTCTTTCTCTATCCTGGTTTCATATTTCACTCATTCAAGCACTCTATACTATGAACAAACTTGGCTTCTAATGGTTTCCTGAACTTGACATTCTCTTACTACTATGTTCATAGCATTTCTTCTCCATGCCTTAGAATGTACTCCCTTCTCATCTCTGCTTCTAAGAACCCTAGTGTTCCTTCAATGTCACTTTCTAAGGAAAATCTTTCTGGATTCCTCTAGTTATAGAGGAGATTATCTCCCTCTTCAAATTGTTTTGCCTTTACTTACAACTATGTATATAAGTATTAACCCAGAAGACTCTAAATTCATGAGGGAATAGATTGTCTTGTCTTTTATTCCTTGTAGCCTCAGCTCCAAGCACAGTGCCTTCAATGTCAATGCTTAATAAATTAAATTCAAGGTCCTTTCCAATAACACCCTTCTAAGGGAGCAAGGCAATTTTTTCACAGCACAGGCTTGCTTATTGAACACCTCAATAATTAAACATTTTGTATGATAATCTCTTAGGTTGATGAAACTCTTTTACTTCCATCATCTCATCTGATCCTCAGAAAACCACCACCATACCACTAGTAAAACAGAATTGATTATCTCCTGTTTTCAGATAAGGAAACAAGCTTAAAGTCACAAAGTTGATAAGTGGAAAGATTTGGGTTGGAGCCACAGAACAGTTCATTAGATCAGAAGCTCCCTGGGGGCACGGACTGCTTTATTTTTCTCCTTTGATCTCCTGGGTCTAGCTTCCATCTAGCTTATATAATGCATGTAATTAATTCTTGTAAATCCACTAATTGGTTGATTCAGTGATGCTGGGTGTTCCAATTCCAGAAAGTCTAGGTTAATTTGTTTGGCTCCATGTAAAGAAAGTATGCACTATCATGATTTCCAGCACTGTGGGGATAGGCCTATGAAATCAATAAAAGTGATAAAAATTTCCCATGGCAAAATCACTAATAAGTAATCGATCTACAATTTGAGCACAGACTGAAATCCCATTTCATGTTCTTTCCATTAGGCCTGGCTTAGAATAAATCTAGGATGAGGACTTTTTAGGCCCTTATGACCAACTTCTAGAAAGAATGATTTTCTTTGCTCGCTTGCTTTTTAAAATTTTGTTTTGCTTTTTTTTTTTCCAGAAGAGGGAACTTTGGAAACATTTTATACTTTACTCCAAAAGAAGCTGCTTCCTTTATCTCTTCTGAAAACAAGTCCATACATTATATCTTATCTCTACTAGGGGTACTTGAAGCCTACCCTTTCAAATTACAAATTCAGAGTGAGGAAAGCAGGCTTGCCACCTTCAATAGGAGGCTAGGTTGACATTCTGTTATTGGACTGATCCAAAATGTTCGCTTCCCATGTGTGTCTCAAGGGGATTTTTCCAGTTCACTCTGTCTATTTAAAAGTGATTGTCAGAGTCAATTAGGCACCCTGCTACTACCTCAGCCTAGCCCTCTGTCCAATGTAATACCTTTAGTTTTTTGGGGTTTTTTCCTTCCTTCTCAAATGAGAAATACTTTTGCCTGAGGCTTAATGGTTCTTTATAGCCCTTGTCAGGAAGGTTAGTGGATGTGAGATGGATTTGAATCAATTCAATTCAATAAATGTTGATTAAGCAGATGTTATATAAAAAGAGACCGTGTTCAGAATTTGGGGATATAAAGATGAAAACCAACATAGTCCCTATCCTTAAGGATTTTATTGTCTAGATGAATGTGATATGTTTACAAATTGCATGTTTGCAAATTGGATGTTTACAAATGTCTCCCAGCATTGATTGGGAGAAAGTAAAAAGAGAAATACAGTACCCTGTAAGAAGTGGGAGAGGTTCCTTTCTTCTTGGGTCATGATATAGTCTAAAACCTCTTTTTTCCTAGTCTTTCTTGGATAGTTCATCTATGCTCTAATGTGATATTATCTCCCTTTTCTATAATCTTCCATGCAACCTCACTGATTTGACACCTCCTTGGCTATGACACTAGAGTTGATAAACCAACTAAACATACTCCTTCCCTCCTTTTCACCCATTCCCCATAACCACACCTAGCAATGCTGATCTTCCTTGTTGTGTTTAATAATCCATGTGTGCCTGAACCAAACTGGGAACAGTAGAGGCCAACAGTCTCATATGACCTATATGTTGCTCTGGGTATGAAAATCTTCTCTCATCACCATTGATCATCCTCTTCTACCTCCTCTTTCTATGGCCTCAAAGATAATTTAATCCAAGGCCAATATTCCTTTTCTGGCTAAAAACCAGATATAACCCATTCCCTCCAGAATTTTTCTCCCAGGTGACTGTAGTGTTAATATATCCTCTTCCCTTACCCCTCTTTCCCTGTCCCTCCCTTACACAACCAGGTGCTTTAAGTGAAGCATCGTCTCATATGCAAAACCTCTCATTTTAGTTAGCATCACTGGTCTGGTCTTTCTCATGTGTTGAAATGTTTCAATACCAAAAATCAGTTGCAGCTGACAGAGCCATAAATAAGGGAAGGCTTCATAGAAGACGTTGTACCTGAGTGGGACTCAAATGAAGAGAAGAATTTCACAGGCATCCATGAGGATGATGTGAGTCTAGGCAGAGAGTATGATGTGGGTGAATGCCCACAAATGGTAAAAGAGTAAGACTAAGAACCAGTCAGGAGTCTTTATTTGATGCAAGAGAAAGAATCATATGGAATGCTAGCATTTATATAATATTTTTTTTAAGTTTGGAAGGCAATTCACAAATATTATCTCATTTTATACTCACAATAATACTGAAAGGGAGGTGCCATCATTAGTCCCATTTATCAGATGAGGAAACCGAGACATATAGGCTAAATGACTTCTCCATGGTCACATAGCTAGTAAATGTGGCAGAATTTAGACTCAAAATCTCCCTGACTCCAGATCCAGTGCTCTAGGAATGAGGTACCCAATGATAGTTATAAAGTGGCATGGAAGAGAAAGAGAAAGCAGAGACAGGGAGAGATAGAGAGGCAGAGACAGAGATATATAGAGACACAGAGAGATAAAGCAGAGCTACACCCATTCTGAGCTAATGAGAATCTTTATATTCTTTTGTAGGGCAGGAAAGAGATCCAACTTTGTATAGTATTCTGGTTATTGAGTGGCCACAAGGAAATTCAAATTATGGATAAATTTATTCCCATGATGCCTTAGTCATTCATAATGCAAATTCAGTAACAACATAATAAATTTATATATAAATGATAAAAATAATTTTGAGTGTGTATACACCTTTAAGATTTTAGAATAATTTTGGAGTCAGAAGTGACCTTTAATATCAACTTGTCCTACCCAGCTTCCAGGCAATTAATGAAGAAATTAAGGACCAAAGACAGAAAACAGAATGGCACTTACTCAGGGTTACACAGCTACTTAGTAGAAAGGTATGACTAGAATCCAAGTCATAGGATTCACATAATCCCAATTAGTAAGGACCTCAGAATGCATTTGACCTAATTCTTTTCTTGGAATATAAAAATATAAAAAAACACACGTGAGGGCCTAGAATAGCTAGGAAAGCAGCATTTTTGGGGAAGGGGAGCAGAAGGAGAAAGGATCCATGTAACTTATCCAATGTGCACAGTGCCAGTGAACACCAGACAAACAGCAGTGCTCAACAGCTACTTGGCCTTCCTGGGCTTGTCATGTCTGGAGCAGATGGTTTGGGGCCCCCAGAAGGGCTATTGTGGTTTTAATCTTCTTTCAGTGCCAAAAACTCACGTTCTCCCTCTGAGGCGGATAAAACATGAATTGCTTATCTTTCCATTCACCTGAGCACTGCACCCTGCCCTGGCTGGCCATTGCTTAATCTCTCTCCCACTCAGGCTTTTCTCAGTAGCTGGGGGATTTCATTAGGAGGAAGAGTGTGGGTAACATTATTATTTCACTCCTGTGTCTAAGGTGGGAGGTGTGGGGGGAGCAGGTGATAAACCTTCCAGAGAGGGTGGTGAAGCCGAAATAATCTGGTGAGTCAGGGGAAGAGAGCCTCCTGAGTTGAATAAGATATCAGGTCATAATGAAAAGAAGACTGAAATTCAAGCTCCATAATGTTCAAAGATACAATTCTGTACTGTCTGAAGCAGAGGCTCTCAGACAGGAATTCAGTAAACCATTATAGGCTCTTAGAGCTGGATGTACCCTCAGTCCAATTCTTTCATTTTATAAAAGAGGAAAACTGAGATGTAAAGGGATAAAATGACTTACCCTAGGTAACCTAAGTAGTGAGGGGTAGAGCTACAATTCACATCCTGATTATCTGATCCCAGTTCCAATGTTCTTTCCACTATACCTGCTGTCAACACCAATGGCCACCCTAATGAGGTTTAATCTGATTTTCTGCAGCCAAAAGGAGAGCAGCCAAAACCCAGTCCCAAGGCAAACCAGGATAGCTTTTATAAACTTCTTATTGACTTGCAATACTGAACTTAGGTGTAATTTTATTCAAAAAATGCTTGCTAAATATTAATTGTGTGTTGAGTTCTGCTGGTGGTGCTGGAGAAGACACAGCATTTAGGTAACAGGAGGTAGCTAAATGGCATAGGAGATAGAACATTGGGCCTAGAGTCAGAAAGACATGAGTTCAAAATTAGATTTAGACACTAGCTGAGTTACCCTAGGCAAGTCATTGAATCTTTATCTGTCTCAATTTTTTGAACTGTAAAATGAGGGTGATAATAATAGCACCTCCCAGGGTTGTTCAGAAGATTAGATGAGATGATATTTGTAAATAGTAGCTGCTTAATAAATGTTTGTTTCCTACCTTCCTTCTCTACAGTATAGAAAAAGGAGCTCTAGATTTTGAGCTAAAAAACCAGGGTTCACACAATATCATATTTTTCAATGGACATCTAGTCCAACACATACCTGGAAATAGGATTTCTACTGCTTACAGTATTTGAGACAAGTGGTCATACCGCCTTTGTTTGAGGACCTCCAATGAGGGGAAATTCACTATCCCCTCCCCCATACATCCTGCTTCTAGACAGCTCTGAGTGTTTGTTGTTTGTGAATTGTTTTTCCTTATATAGTAAGTCTCAAGTTCAAATCCTAGCTTTCTCAAAGGTAGTTATCTTTGTGGACACTGAATAAGTCACTTATCAGATGTGATGAGAATAATATGGGAATATTACACTAAACGACTTGCAAGAGCCATTACAACTCTGAATCTTGTAGTCTTATGACACTATAGATTCACAATCCAGAAGTAGGATGTAACACAGACATAGTTGAGATGGAGGAGAAGGGGAAGGGGAAAGGGAAAGGGAACAAAGGGGAAGGGGAAGGGGAAGGAGAAGGAGAAGGAAAAGGGGAAGGGGAAGGGGAAGGGAAAGGGGAAGGGGAAGAGGAAAGGGAAGGAGGAGGAGGAGGAGGAAGACTGTCATTATTATTTGTTTATTAGAAACATGCCAAACAAATTTTCATGCAATATCTGAGAGAAAAATTTCTAAGTATTGGTCAGTTGAAAATCAATTCCTCACATCATGAACCAATCATGTTGTAACCTATGGCTCAGGATTCCCAAGACTCAGGGCTCATACACACTTGGCCCTGTCCTGAGGCTTGATACTCAGACTTCAGTAACTGTTTGAGACACATCTGACTGTCATCCCCTAGAACCATGCAGCTACATGGTTCAGTGGACAGAGTGCTAGTCCTGAAATCAGGAAAATCCTCTTTTTCCTCATTTTGCCTCAGTTGCCTGCACTGGAAAATGAGTGGCAGAAGAAAATGACAAACCACTCTAGCATCTTCACCAAGAAAATCCCAAATAAGTTCATGAAGAACTGTATTGGACTGAAACAGCTGAGTGACAACAATAGAACCGTGTGATCCTTTCTTACTATAGTAAAAATGCTTGCTATCCTGCATTCTGGAATTCAATCCTGCTTATCATTGGCTCGTACAATTCCTTCTCTTCTTATGATAAAATTCACAAAATAAGTTCTATGTAAGGGTATTTCTGACTCCCCCAACTGATAGAGCTCACCTTTCCAGACAATCTTGTGCTTAATACTTTGTATTTATTCTATTTACATTTATCCTGTAATACTTATGCATTTGACCATATCCTCTCCATTAGAACGTAAATTTCTTGGAAGTAGAGATTAATTCATTATTTGTACTTATATCCTCAGCACCTAGCACTGGGCCTGGCATGTTGAATACACTTACTAAATGTGTGCTTTTATTGTTTTCACTTAATGCCTTGGCATCAGTTTCTCCAGCTGTAGAATGAGGATGATAACTGTTTATAATACCTACCTCACAGGTGTATGAGCAAAGTAATTTTTATAAACCTGGAAATGCTATATTAATGTGAATTATTATTATTTTCATTCAGTGACTTTTTAAAAACTAGAGACAGATAATGAGTGTCTTATTTATTCTAGGCACTTTGTTGATGACATACTAGTTGCTATAAAAGCTGAAAAGTCAGATCAATTTTATGAGCAATTAAATGGGGTCTATCCAAAAGTAATTAATTTTATGGTGGAGGTTGAACAAGGTGATGGTATAACATTTTTTAGATGCATCGATGATAGGAAGAAATAATGGCCCATCAGCTATTAAAGGTTCCAAATGATCATGCCCATGGGTCATTATTTATATTTTATGCTGGCTGGCCTGTTTGCCTTCTGAAGAGCTCTTCTCTCCCAAATGGATAGAAGAGACATTTTTAGAATGATCTAATGAATAGAATTGTAACACAGATATTTAGGGAAATTGGCCATGACTTTCCAAGATTCTACTCTATTCTATTCATCACATATTTATTAAGCACCTACTACACAAAAGACACTGCTAGCTATTAACATTATAAAGACAAAAAACATTAAACATTTCCTGCCCTAGAAGTATATCTGAGAGATGTCCACTCTTCTTGGGGATAAATGACCAATATAGAGTTAAGTAAATATAAAGCGATACAATCTCATTCAAGAGAGAGAAAGCACTAGTAATTGGAAGCCATCCTGTAGGTGGAAACACATGATCTGTGCCTTTCCATGGAGATTTTCTTACATTAGTTAATGGTGAGACATGCTCTCTCAGTGAGGAATGGACTATCCATGAGTATATTTGATTTTTCCCTGGATGCTAAAGAAGGTTGTGGTGGGAGCAATATCCTAACCTTTCCCCCATGTAGATTAGGTTAGCTTTTTTTTTTTCTTAGAAGGTATTGAGCCATTTTTCTGTACTTGATTGGTTTAGGACAGTAAGGGCTCAGACTGTTGATATCACTTCCTGTCATTTGAATATGAAGCAGACACCAGAAGCTGGGATGCTACTCGGATGCTTGATTCATGAGTCACAATGGAAGCTTCGTTCAGCTAAGTCAACTCAAGCGGTTCTTGATACCTACCCTTTTAAAATATCCTTCCGTTGCTTTGGCTACATCAGTCTTTATTTGTTAACTGTTGAATGACCTATTAGTGTCTTCTTTTGTTCCATTGTTGAATCTAAACTACCAGGGGACTGGCCTAAGTCAGGCTTAGTTCAGAAGAGGCAATGGGGAAAAATAAATGTAATGAGTTTGTTTCAGGATATAGTACCTACTTGAAGGTACTAGAAGCTACAATGGATCCACACTCATTCCCTCATCATCTTGGTTGGTTTGATCCACAAAGTAGGAAATTAAAGCATAACTGAGTGGTATAATATAGCTTCCCAGGGGAAATCTTTTAATTTTTTATGACTTCCTTAATAGAGTGTCACAAGAGAAAAAGATCAGTACGACGAAAATAATCTCAGGGAGGCTAACATCCTTTCTATCAAAACTAAATTAAAATGGCCATCTTTCCTCCTTTGTTAGTTAGACGGGAGACCTGTAGGGAACCTTGTTGTAAGCACTAGCACTACATACACTTACTAGGACTCTTCAGGAATCGTCAGCGATTTGTTTCTAGATACGTTTGCACTGTTGAATAGTCAATTGCTTTATCACTCATTGCATGTAAGATTTTTGGCAAATCCCTTAACATCTTGAATCCTCAATTCCATATTTGGTTAAATAGAGTTACTAAGATGAGGATTACATATGCTTCAAAGTTGTGAGGAAGTCAATTTGTAAAGAGAGTCAAATACAAGCAATTGTAATTATTACCCATCCTTCAATGCTGTGGTTAACACGGTAACATGAAAGAGCTCTAAATAAGGACTCAAGTGACACTTTGAAATTCCAGTCTTTCTTGACCTGTGTCACCATGGGAAAGTCACGTAAAGTCTCTGAACTTCAGTTTCTTTGTGAGGGAATTGGATTAGACAAACATTAAATCCTATTAGCCTGTGAAGGCTTCATCTAAAAGCAATCTTTCCTTCATTTAAGCTCTCATATTGGAAAAAGTACTCAAACTGACCTTAGAAAGATCTTGAGTCATGTCTTGGCTGTGGTCCACACTCATGCATTGGCTATGGTTTCAAGCCGGGACAAATATCTAAGCCCATGCTTCCTTATCTGTAAAACTGGGAATAATTAATTATGTTACCATTGGTCTACCTCAAAATCATATGAAATAATATATTGTACAACCTTATGCAAGTCAGTTAATCTCTCAATGCCCCTGGCAGCAGCCTGAGACTATAAGTTGTGGAACAACTACAGATTTGCATTAGTAGAGCGAATTCCTGCACCATAACTTCCCTACACTAAAGAGAACTCAAGTCTTATCTAAATTAATATTACTGTAATTATCATTATTATTATTTGTACCACTTACTTTACTGTTGTTATTTTTGAATTGTTTCAGTCACGTCCAACTCTTCATGACACCATTTGTTGTTTTCCTGCAAAGGTACTGGGGTGGTTTACCATTTCCTTCTCCAGCTCATCTTACAGATGAGAAAATTGAGGCAAACAGGGTTAAGTGATTTGCCTGCAGTCACATAGTCCAAACACAGTCACAAATCTGTCTAAGGCCAGATTTGAACTCAAGAAGATGAGTCTTTTTGATTCCTGGCCCTACAATCTATCCACTGCACTACCTGGCAATCTGTACTTATTTTATACTGCCTTGAATTGTTAAGTTGTTAGCTAATAATAATAATAGCTAACATTTATATAGCACTTACTATTTGTCAGGCCCTATACCAAGTGCTTTACAATAATCTCATGTAATCCTGATTAAAAACCCTGGGAGGTAGATGCTATTATTAACTCTATTTTACAGATGAGAGAACTGAGGCAGCTAGAAAAGGTTAAGAGATTTTTCCCAGGGTCATCTAGCCAGTTTGTGTCTGAGGTCAGTTTCAAATTACAGTCTGACTCCAGGCCCAGAACTCTGGGCTACAACTTAGGCCACCTAGCTGCCCCTTTAGCTGTATATACATCATCTCTGTTAATCTGAGTATAAGTTTCTTTAGTTTATGACACTCCTTTTAACTCTCAGCACCTAGCATAGGAATTCATGTATAGTCAACACTTACAGGGTGGCTAGGTGGCACAGTGAATAGAGCACCAGCCCTGGAGTCAGGAGGACCTGAGTTCAAATCCGGCCTCAGACACTTAACACAAAGCCATGTGACCTTGGGCAAGTCACTTAACCCCAATTGCCCTCCGAAAAAAACAAAAACAAAAAACCCCCAAAAAACAAAACAAAACAAACAAAAAAAAAAAACCAAAAAACAAACCCCACTTACAATAGCATTAGCTCATATTGTTAAAGCACTTGGATCTATAAAATGCTTTTCTCAAGTAACATTTAACAGTAAGTATGTATCCCACTAGTAAAGAATGGAAGGAAATTGTGTGGTTCTCACATGTTAGCCCAAGAGGCTGTGTGCTCCCTCCAAACAAAGGGCCCTAGTACTAGAATTTTGTGTTCTAGACTAATCTAGACTAGTCTAGGTTCTAGACTTGGGATCCTGCTTTGCCGAGTGACAAGAATCTCCATTTTTGCCTTAACTTTTGGTCTTAACTCTACTAGGTCTAAATATATGTATGTGTGACTGCGTGTATACACACACACATTATATATACATACATTCCTAATGTGAGTTAATGTAAACACATGTGTATGTGTATATACATTCACACATGTACACACATGTTTATGTATTTAGATATCGAAAAATTAAGACCATGATATGGATATGCATGTGTACAATGCATGTATATGTACATACATGTACACATACATATATACATATATACAATTCCCTCTCTGAATATATATTCTCCTTCCTATAGAAACACATATTTGCTGAGTATTTTGTTTCCAATACGCTTCCGTTTTACTTGGAACTTCCATTCCCAATCAAATCAGTATATTCTTTTTGTCCTATTGTCTCTTAGCTGCACTGAAAAAGAAATATCTCTCCCATAGTTCTATGATCTCCAAACCTCTCCCTTAATCTTCACATACACCTGTATTAATTATGGGTAGCTAGGTATTGCAGTGGATAGAGAACAGGATTTGGAATCAGGAAGATTCTTCTTCCTGAGTTCAAATCTGGCCTCAGACACTTATTAACTCTGTGACCCCAGGCAAGTCACCTAACCCTGTTTACCTCAGCCCCTCATCTGTAAAATGAGCTAGAGGAGGGAAAGGCAAACTATCCCAGTAGTATCTTTGCCAAGAAAACCCTGAAATGGGGTCACTGAGAGTTGGACATGACTGAAAAAGAATAGCAAAACCAGTATAATTATACCAGATGAAAATTTAGCAACTTCTGGAATTTCTTTCATATAAAGTAGAATAAAATGATACAATGAAAAGACAGTGAACAATTTGTCCAGGACTAGGGAATGGGAACATTTGTTGTATATAAAGAACCCAATGGCTTCTTATGTTGGGAACTATAGGGGTAGAATCGGCTCCTTCTCACTTTGACTCCTTTTCCTAGAGGAGTAAAGGAGAACCAGAGCTCAGCTGAGCTGAGTTGAGCAGCAGCTTACTCACCTAAAATGGAGATAAGGGATGGGATATGTCCCAGCATTGTGCTTATATTATATTGTCTTGCTAAATGTCACCATCACTTCTCCTCATTATGTATGACACCTCATAGCTCCTACAACTCCATAAAGAAACATCAGACAATAAAAGTCTCAGAAGGAGAATTTTAGTTTGACCCTAGGTGCCTAGAACATAGTAAACATTTTAATAAAAGATTAATCTAGCTACTTCAATTATGCATAGGAATGGTTATACCTCTGTCTGTATTATCTCAGTTTAATTTGTCCCAGTGCCTAAATTTGTAGTTATGGCTCTTTCTTCTATATAATTTGAAGTTAAATGATCTCTTATTAGATTTATACCATTGTTCTAGCAAACAGGTCAGCAAACCATCACCAAGAAATGTTTGTGGCAACTCCGTCTCAAGCAAGTCTATCAGTGCCATTTTTCTGACAGCATGTGCTCTCATCATGTCTCTGGGTCACATTTTGGTAATTCTCCCAGTACTTCAAACTTTATTATCATTGTTATTATAACTATTATGGTTATCTGTACTTAGTGATCTTTGATACTACTATTCCAATTGTTTTGTGATGCCATGAATCACACCCATATAAGACAGCCAACTTAATTGATAAATGTTGTATGTTTTCTCCACCAACCGTCTGCTCCCCATCTCTCGTCCTCTCCTAAGGCCTTCATATTCCCTAAGACATAATATTGAAATTAGGCCAATCAATAACCCCACAATGGCTTCTAAGTTCAAGTGAAAGAAAGAGTCGATGTGGCAAACTTCATTGTCTCTTTTATTAAAAATGCCACTGCCATGCCAACCTTCAGTAACCATTACCTAATCAGTCAGCAGCCACCAACATTGAGGTAAGACCTTCCACCAGTAAAAAAAATTACAACTTACTGAAGGCTCAGATAATGGTTAGCATTTTTTAGCAATAAAGTATTTTTAATTAAGGCATATACACTGTACTTTCAAACATTCAACAGACTACAGTAGAGTGTAAACATGACTTTTATATTCACTAAGAAACCAAAGAAATTCATAAGACTTGCTTTATTGCAATAGTCTGGAATTGAATACACAATATCTCCAAGGTATGCCTATACTACCTAACTTATAGGAATGTTGTAAGGAAAGCATTTTCAATTCAGTTGATTCAATAAATATTTATTGAATGACTACCATATGTCAGACATTGTGCTAGGTCCTAAGGATTCAAAGACAGTAATGAAACTAACTGCCCTTGAGGATCTTTCATTTCTGCCAAATACAACCTGTGCATGAACAAAATGCATATTGAGTAATTACAAAGTCGTTTCTGGGGGATGGAAATGGAGAGCATGAAAAACTGGAGGTTGATGAGACAAGAAATGCTTTCTGTAAGAAGCGGGACCTAAACACACTAGCCTCCTGGTTGTTCAATGAACAAGATATTCCATCTTTCTGCCTGCTTTGGGCATGTTTTCTGGCTGTCCCTCATGCCTCTTGCTCCTGAATTCTCCCTAATGACACCTCTTCCTTTGACTTCCAGTTTAAATCCCTTCTTTTACTGGAAGCCTTTTCCATTCTCTCTTAATTCCCTTCTCTTCATTAATGATTTAGAATTTATTCTCTATGTAGCTTGCTTTGTATGTATGTGTTTGCATGTTGCCTCCCCTATTAGATTGTAAACTCCCTGAGGGCAGGGGGTGTCTTTTGGCTCTTTTTCATATCATCAATGCTTAGCACAGTGCTTGGCACATGGTAGGTGCTTAAACATTTATTAATTGCTTTGAAGAAAGTTAGTAATTCAAAGAGGCAAAGGAGATAAAGGAGTACTCTCCAGGCAGGAGATGATGGCCTGTGCATATAAACAGAGGCTAGAAATAGACTGGAATGATCAGGGAAATGCTAGCTGGCATGGAGACTGTGACAGTAGAGTAAAGTGTAATCAGTCTGTGAAGAAAGACTGTCACCAGAGTGTGAGTTGCTTTATAGGCCAAAGTGAGGCATGTGCATTTTACCTGGAAGGCTTCTTAAACAGAGGATTGATACAATTATGCCCACAATTTAAGAATTCATTTAGGCAGCTAGGTGGAGGGTGGATTAGAGAGAGGAAAGATTGTAGACAGGGGCATCAATTAGGTAATTACAGTCATAGCCAAATGAGAGATAATGAGGAGCTTACCACAGTGCCTAGCATATAGTAGGCACTTAATAAATGTTCATTGAGTGATTAGTTGTTTATAGTGAGAGTGACAGCTCTGTGGAGCAGTGAGTAAGAGTGCTAGACTTGGAGTCAAAATAACCTGAGTTCAAATGCAACCTCTGATGCTATGTTAAACTGTTGTGAGTTAAGCCACTTAATTTCTCTCAGCCTTGGTTTCCTCATCCATAAAATTTGGAAAAAAAAATAGCACCTACCTCACAGAGTTGTTGTAAGGACCAAGTAAGAGAACATATACAAAGGGCTTTGCAAACTTTAAAGCAGTATAGAAATAATGGTGATGATGATGATGATGATGATGATGATGTGTGGAGAAAGGAAAAAACCATGAGAGATACTCAGGAGAAAGCATCAATAGTATTTGTCCACTCAAAGAACTGGAAATTGAAGGGATGTCCGTCAATTGGGTAATGACTGAAAAAGTTGGCATATAATTGTAATGGAATGCTACAGTACTATAAGAACTGATGAGCAGGTTAATTTCAGGAAATCCTGGAAAGACATACAAACTGATGCAAAGTAAAGTGAGCAGAACCCACAGAATGTTGTACACAAGAACAGTAATACTGTATAATGATCTACTATAAATCATTTCGTTTTTCTCAGCAACACTATGATCCCAGAAAATCCCAAAGAACTCATGATGAAAAATGCTATCCACCTCCAAAGAAAGAACTGATGGTGTCAGAATGCAAATTGAACCATACTATTTTTCACTTTATTTTTTTTCATGGATTTTTTCCCCTTTTTGGGTCTATGTCTTCTTTAAAGCAAGACTAATATGGTAATATGTTTTATATGATTGAATACATATAATCTATGTTAAATTGCTTACTGTCTCAGGGAGGGGGGGAAGTGAGAAAAGGTAAGAGAAAATTTGAATTTCAAAATTTAGAAAAAATGAATGTTAAAAATTTTTACATGTAATTGGGGGAAAATAAAATATTATTCAAAAAATAGTACTTGTCCACTGATGAGATATGGGGGGACAAGAAAAAGGGAAGAGTTTAGGAAGATTAAGAAATTCTGAGCTTGGGTGCACTTGGGAGAAATAGGAGAAACTGAAAGAGTGACTTTGGAAAGTAAGAAAATAGTTTTGTTTGGAAAACTTTACATTGCTATAGAATTAAGTGGCTTATAAAAGGTGAATCAATCAATCAACAAGCATTTATTAAGCACTTACTATAGGCCACACACTGTGCTAAGTGCTAGAGATATAAAGAAAGGTTTTATATATATATAAAACCTTTCTTTATATATATAACATTATAACATTCTTTTGGGGAGAGAGAATGGAATTATAACATGGAATCAATTGTGGAGTTTAAAGATATGTACATTGTAGTTGAACTGTCATCTCAGAGGAAAGGAAATGAATGAGAAAGGCCTACACAAGCCTCCAGCAGAAACTGCCATCTCAGGGGATTGCTAAGGGTTGGAAGTGAGAAGAAAGACAATCATAGGCATGAAGGACAACCAGTATAAAAACATGGAGTCAGTAGATGGAGATTTATATACAAGGAAGTACTATAGGTCAATATAGCTGGATCATAAAGTGAATAGGGAAAAATAGAATTCAAGAATACTGTAAAGGTAAGAAAGGATTAGGCTGTGAAGGATCACTAAGTCAGACCTTTCTACCTTTGGGTCCTGGGTCCTTTCTATTATACCAGAGATGTCAAACTCACAGCTATGGCCCACCAGAAACACTATCTAGTCTGCTTCCAATCAGATTAACATATAATTCGGCAATATTTAACAAAATAGTTAAAAATGCAATAGAACATAGTTTTTCTAAGTTAATATTCCTCCCATAGAGACTTTCATATACAGTTTTGGGACCCCCGTTTTTTGTTTTTTTTTTTAGTTTAACACCATTGTTCTATATCCAGCTTGCATCTCTGGCTCCCAAGATCTTCTGAGGAAGATGGAGGAAAAGAATACTGAACCAAGATCTCACCTTCCCCTCAATATGAAGAGCTGTCCATTACAGCCAAGAAGGACCCTTTGCTTCCTTGAGAAACCAAACCAAACCCAGGAAGTCTTTTTACAAGCAGTTTTATCAATTCTTTTCATCCCAAATCATCCTGCTTGTCACACAAAGGGAAGCAGTCATTGCAAAGTTACACTCTGTAACTCTAAAAATGTATGATACAATTTGAGCAAAGAAAATACTATGAGCCATTTGTGACCACAGGGCAAGATTATAGGATGTGTGAGAGGTTTGAAATATTTAGGTGTCTTAGAAATACAGGTGAGAATTCATCAAGACTAGTGAAGCTTTTTTATCTTAAAGAAGTTAGTAAAGTGAATCTGTGAAATTTCACCATGGGAGTCTCTTTGACAGGATATTAAAATTAGAAGCTCTATTTCTTTTGTAGCCTTGAAGGAATTTGGAATTATTTATTTACAGATGTCTGTGAAAAAGCATGGCCTTTATCATATCTCCAGTTCTGAGGCTTAGATGGATGCCTTTAAGATGTCATTTTAATAACCAATGGATTCTCAGATTCAGTCAGCATTTGTAAGTACCTACTATATACTTGTCTATATGTAGGACACTGAAAGGAATAACAATGTTTTCTTAATAGTAATGGACCATTCAGAATAAGGAAGGAATAGTCCCACTATATACTACCCTAATCATGCCACACCTGAAGTAATGGTTTCAGTTCATTGGATAGAAATCTGAACCTGAAGTTAAGAAGACCTAAATTCAAATCCAGTCTCAGATACTTACTAGCTATGTGGCCCTCAACAAGTCGCTTAATCTCTACCTGTCTCAGTTTTCTTGTTTGTAAAATTGGGATAATAACACCTACCTTTGAGGGGTGTTGTAAGGATCAAGTGAGAAAAAAGCTGTAAAGTGCTTTATAAACCTTAAAGTGCTAGATAATGCTAGTTATTATAAACTAGAGCAGTTACAAAAGGAAGGGTGGTGAGGGAAATAGAAATCATCATGTGTTCAGGTGAGTTGAAGAAACTATGTCGTTTATCATGGAGGAGAGAAAACCTGAAGAATCACTGTCACTCTCTTGCAGTACTTGAAAAGTAGAAGTGCTTAATAAATGCTGTTAAACTGAAATTGAATCGAAGCTTCTGGTACTCCAATGGATCTGTGATATAATCCATGTGTAAAATGGGACTGATACAGCACATGCCTCCCAGGGTGGTTGGGAGGATCAAATGGGATAATATTTGTAAAGCACTTAGCACAGTGCCTGGCACATAGTAGGTGCTATATTAATGTTAGTTATTATTATTTAATATTATTAATTGATGCAGATATTTTTATTAACAAAATCCATCTCATCTAATCTCAGTTGGGCTTTTACTGCTACATGGCAGTCTTTGTCTTTATTGGCTCCCTTTCATGTTTTCCCAAAAAAAAAAAAAAATCAGTACCAAAACTTCCATTCTCTCCTCAAACAATCCAGAAAATCCTTAAAAAAAAAGTCCTGAGACTTCTATTCTCCCCACTTCTGTAGTTTAGATCCCCACAGGGTCATCATCCATTCTCTCCTCCATTGGTCTGATGGGGTCCTTGTGATGTATATATGTCTGTAGTATCAATCTGTAACATCAGTTTGTAAATGGGGTGCTTTGGGATTTATGTCTGTAAAATCAGTTTGTAAAAGCAGTCTGTAAAATCACACTTCCCCCAGCCTCAGAGCATTGACTCTGCCCCTTCCCCCTTCCAGCACTCTGCCCAGCAACAACTCATGACCTGTTTATCTCTGCTTGAAACAATAAGTTATGTAAATGTTATCTCCCTTAATTAGAGTGGCCAGCCCCACCATAAATTCTTCAATACCTTATCTATAGGGTAACTCCTTAGTCAATTATATACCCACACTATCTCTGATGATCTTGGTGGGTGACAGCCTGGGCACTCTTTAGTGACAAATCAGGCCTAAAACCACACCTCCAGCTAGCCCCACTTGAGCTGTTTCCCAGTGAATCATGGGCAATACACCTGCGCAGTTGATATTAAAAGTGTATGGTCCTTTGAGCACTGACCACTCCTTAACTCCTCCCTGATCCCACCTTTACTCACCTAGTTAGCATAATTGACACCTTAAAACTATGCCTGCGGCCTCTGCGAGTTTGCAGGTTTCATAAGAATCTAGCCCACTGTCCTTGTGCAGTGTAACAATAAACTTTACAATTTGGGCTTCAAAGTTTGCTTGAGCCTGGTGAATTCCTTCCAGACTGGATGCCAGGGTGGGTACCCTGCAGAACCAGTTACCCTCCCCCCCTCCTTATCACCCTTCCTTCTTCAGGTCTAGGCTTAGATTCTCCTTGTCAAGGCCTATGCTTCACCTATTACATTCCTTCTCTTTCTAATCTTCACTATCTCATTTTGTGCTAGTTCCTTCTCTAGTGCCTATAAAACAAGTATTTTTAACCTAAAAAAAAATCACAACTATAGCAATGTAATTTTTTCCTCTATAATTTTATGTATCAAATTTCATGCATATAAAAGCATTATTCAAAGAAGGGGTCCAGAAGAATTTCATTAGATTACTAAATGGTGAGCATGACTCACAAAAAAATGAAGTACCCTTGATATAAACTTATCCTGACCTTACCTATCTTTAAAAAAACTTGGCCCAAACATACCCTCAGGATTAAAAAAAAAAGTAGTATTTCTCCTCCAGTTCCTAGCCAAATTCCAAGAAACAGCTGTTTACACTCATTGCTTATACAGTAGTCACTTACCAGTCCCTTGTAATCAGGTTTCCTCCTCATTACACTCCCCCCATGAAGGAAGTTAGAATCCCATAGATAACACTCTAAAATTATAATTTGTATTAGAGTTACCAATCTCATTGGTGAAGCTAGTGAGTCTAATCTCACAGTTGCTGGTGTCCATTATATGCTCATCCATTCCCATTTTCCATCCTCTACCTCAGTTGTAAGTGCCCTGAGAGCAGATTCTGTATCCTATTTCCCTTAGTATCTCCACCAACTGGTTATTAATACACCTCTGTTGAACTGAACTGAATTAGGTTGAGATGAACTTCCCATCTGCTAAATCAAGCTATTAAGGTTTTAGGAACTTTGTCTCTTTCCTCCCCTCCTCCATGAATTTTCAATCCAGCCCTTGACAACTCTGCTACTCATCATTACCACAACTGCCCCCACACTGTTCATAAACCCTTGGCTGGTTCATTTGTTCAGTGTACAAATAAAGAAGGAACTTGTGCATCTAAAATTGAGCAGGCCAAAAATGTAGCTCTAAATTAGCTGGTGTGAGAAACATTGTAGACCTTCAGTAAACATATCTTGACTGAGCCAGATTGGGACTGAGAAGGGCAAAGCCTCATGGTTTAATTCAGGGGAGAAAAAGCAGCTTGTTAGTGGTGGTGTAACTGTTGCCTCAAACTGTACGTTATTTTAAAGTAAATGAACACCATTTTAATGATAGTTTCTGGATTTTGTGTATGAACATTATTTGTAGTCTGTTTTCTTAATAAGATAAGTGTCTTATAATTGTATCAAATGTTTTGTTCTCACAGGTTTCCTGTAAAGGATCTCATCATGTCTTCCTCACAGACCTATGAGGTAGAGGGTAGAAGTATTTTTAAGCACCATTTTAGAGATGATAAAACTGAGGCACAGAGGCTTGAAGTTACTGAAACTAAGACAGAGTTAATAAGACCCAGAATTAGAACCTAAGTTTCCTGATTCCTCATCTATTGCTTTATGAGGCTACTTGTCTCAAAGTGTTATGAGGGAGAAAATTAGATAATATACTTTAAGTACTTTGAAAACTTTAAAAGTGCTATATCCATATCAACAAATAAAAATAACATAGTAGAGGGAAAAGAACACTGGATTGAATTCAAAAGGAAGATAGGAAACCTGCATTTATTAAACACCTACTATATGCTAGCTAGATACTTTGCTAAGTGCTTCCCAAATATTATCTCTTTTGATCCTCACAACAACCTGGGAAGTAGGTATTATATTACCCCCATTATACAGTTGAAGAAAATGAGGCAGAGTGACTTACCCAGGGTCACATGGCTATTAAGTTTCTGATGCCCACTTTGAATTCAGATCTCCTTGATTCCAGACCCCTTTAACAACTAGATGCTTAGATTCTAGGTCCAGCACTAATATCTTTCATCAGTGTGATCGTGGAGAAATCATTTCATCTCTGTTTCCTTAAAAGTACAATAGGAATGACACCACCTTTCAACATTGACTTCATATGTATTACATATGAGTCATTGGCTTCAAGAAGCCATAACATGCAAAGTGGTCATACCTCAGTAAAATCATCTCAGTAGATGGGTGAAACCAGTTTGAGTTGAGGAAGTGGGCAGTGTCTATTCTAAGCACATGAAGATATCCCCTGGAAGAATGGGTAGATAAGAACAATTTGTTCTAACGGCCATGGAGGTGGATGCAGCAGATACTGTGGAACACTTAGAGGTTGGTCAGACATCAAAGATGCCATGGTCACCCACTGCATCCCAGCCATCACCAGTCATCTTGACTTTTGTCCTGCCAATGGACCTCAACAATTCTGAAAGACAGAACAAGGCTGAGGGCTTTGTGCAAATCTACCTCACTTAAGTCCAATTCCTGCACAAGTCAAGACATCACTTGATATGTCATTGGTCCTCTTTGAAAACAAAGGATGAACGATAACATGAGAGTGAATGTAACATGTTTTGAATATATTGAAGTATTATATTATTGCTATTATAATTATTTATGCCCCTATAATGGCTTACACAGGACTCTCTATCCATGATAAGCTCTCAACTAATATTTTTTTTTATTTTTTTTTTAAAGCAATTGGGGTTAAATAACTTGCTCAAGGTTACACGGCTAGTCATTATTTATGCGTGGGTGCTCATTTTCTGAGGCCGGATCTGATCTCAGGTCATCCCAACTCTGAGGCCGGCACTCTTACTCACTGCGCCACCTAGCCACCCCTTTAGGGCAATTGGGGTTAAGTAACTTGCCCAAGGTTACACGGCTAGGTTTTTGTTTGTGTGGATTAAGTGTAGGAGGCCGGCTCCGAACTCAGGTCCTTCTGACTCCAGGGCTGGCGCTCTATTCACTGCGCCACCTAGCCGCCCCTCTTAACTAATATTTTGCTAAATGATATTCAAAACTAAAAAAAGTAGAGATTACTGTATGGTCCCCCTTTTAATATAATTCACCTAAAGTAGACAAATATTGTCCTTAATTTCTTCACAACCAATAAGTGGTAGATCCAAGTCTCAATCCCAAATATTCTGACTATAAATTCACAGTTCTTTGAAATATACCACCTTGTCCATTTGCCTTCAAAGAGCTCATGGACTAGTGACTTCTAAAGAGAGATGTAGTTTATGAGGAAATGTTACTAGCCTGCTTTGAAGAACAGATAAATTTGTTCAACTAATTCTGGCCTTGCACCTTATTCATCTCAGATGAAGGCTGAGTCTCTACTTTCCAGAAATGTCACTTTCTAGGGGTTCAAGGCTTAAAACCAGACTTCAAGAAACAGGCAGATAAGACAATGGGTCCTAGTACGGGACCCTTGGAGAGGACAATTAAAATGTCAGGTGCAGAGAGGATGGCTAGGGAATCATCAGGAGGGTTAGAAGGGTAAAATAGCTCCACTCCCAGGGGGATAAAAACGAGAGGCCATTCTTCCCACATCATTGACTCAAAAGACTTTAATGAAACTATAATGATCTAGCATGTCAGAATACTACTGTTTAGGGAGCACTTTATCCATGGATCATTGGCCCAAAAGAGCAGAGGGAGTCATTAAGAAATGGTGTGACAATGTATATGGCATTTGGGAAGTCATTTCTCCCTAGGTCAGGCCCTACCTGATAACTTTGGAGAATTCAGCTTCTGAGAAGGTGTGACAAATATCAAGGGAGTGGGTTTTCTGATTAATAGTTAAGCTGTCCATTAAAAAATAACAATAAAAGACAGGTTTCACAGAGCTCTATCACACAAAAAAATAGTTGCAAAGTCTAAAAAGCTCTTTAAGTGATGTGAATCTTTCATCTCTAATGTAACAAAAGTGAACATTTTTCAGAAATCCCTCGTGTCTATTCTTCTATGTCAAGTTTCAACTCAGTGAACTTTTTTATTACTTTGATTCTAAGTTATGATCCCTTTAAAACTTATATTTTACACATCCATTTTCCCTAGCATACTGTTAACTAAATTGGCCCCAAGGAAGGAGGTTTAGTTGGTGAGGTTTGAGTTCTGAATTGACACAACATGGGTTCCAGTTCTAATTCCACAAGCTTACTCTGCTGTGTGAACTTGGAGAAATATTTTACCTTCTCTGGACCTCAGTTACCTCATTTGTAAAAAAAGAAAAAAATAGTATAGCTGTACTAGAGTAATTAATGTCTTTTCCAGTTCTGACATTCTATATTCTACATTCTTTTCTGCCATATTAGATAAGCAGTGTTCTCCTTTATAACATATGTTCTAAGATATTTTCAGCTCCAACATTCTGAGACACATATCCATAACACTATCTTGTAAGGCCAAGTGCTAACATTCGTATTATATCTCTAACATATATGTGTGTGTATATACATATATGTATATGTGTACAAATATACAGACATTTAATGTATGTGTGTATATATATATGTATATATACATATATACATACACACACATGCAATTTTTGTTGTTCAGTGGTTTAAGTCATGCTTGACCCTTCATTTGTGGTTTTTTTGGCAAAAATACAGGAGTAGTTTTCCATTTCCTTCTCTAACTCATTTTACAGATGAAAAACTGGAGGTAAACAAGGTTAAGTGACTTTCCCAAGGTATTAGAGGATAGGGATAAGAAAGGCAGGCTTTCAATTTAAAAATCACCCTTTCTTCTCTCATAATTGGCAAATGACAATTCACACAACATAATTTTTTTTTTCAGATACAGGAAAGTATAGTTCAGGGAAAGAAACACTGGACATGAAATGAGAAGACCAAGATTTGAATCTCCAATATATACTTGTGGTGTGATCTTGTGGGATGTCTTTCACCTCTTAGCTTCAGTTTACTTATCTGTAAAATGAGGGTAATTAGGATCATACTACCTGTCTCAGAGGATTGTTAGGTAGAGAGTGCTTTATGTAGTGCTATGGAAGACCTAAGGAAATGTGAGTTTTATTAACATAAGTATTTCTAAAACATATCACACGTGTTTGACTCAGTAAACATAGTTTAAACTTTTCTTAGTAAGTAAAAGTCAACTTTATGATTTTTAGTTGAGGTGTATTTATTTTCCCCCTCTGGTCTCTGACTTTCTATATTATGGAGGGAGATAGGACTTTGTTTACTGTAAAAGGTCAATGGCAAATATTCTTCTCCATATTGTTCTTAGTTTTTATTTGGTGCTTTGAATACACAAGAAAAATGAGACTATTTATCTATCTATGTCTACCTGCCTACCTGTCTTTCTGTTCCTGAATGTCTGTGTCTGTTTTTGTTTGTCTCTGTCTCTGTCTTTCAGCCTCTCTATATAGTATGTGAATAAATATACACACAATGCATATATAAACATACATACATATACATATCGTAATATTATGTGCTTGTATGCATATGTACACAATAGACATGCATATTCATTGAATATGCACAATGAATACACATGCATGAACACACACACATGCAGATTGCCCAGAGGTATGGGGATACACATGTGCATATATGAATATGCAAATATATTTACATACATACAATGCAATACATACATGTACATAAATATTATAATATAGTGTGGGTATATATTTCACTTGTGAATTTTATATGCATATGTATGCATACATATGTATATACCTCATATAATGTACACAAAATGTTCCTGTGTGGACATATCTAGAGGACTAGTGCTAAATGATAACATCATTCTTTTTGTAAACACTTCTGCTCCATACTAACATTTCTTAAATAGTTTGGCATATATATATATATATATATATATATATATCACCCCTTTTTGCTTAGTAACAGATTTTACCTCCTAAAACCTTTGCTTATAAATTAAACAAAATCAATTCACGTTACAAGTCACTTACTCTAACACATAGGGTTAGAATACTTTGGGAAAGAATGAAAAATACAGAGTTAAATGATTCTCTTTTTACTGAGTGACAGGCACTGGCCATGTCATTTTCTAATTGTAATATAGAAAAGGACAGCAATAGTAATAATTAGCATTGATATAACGTTTCAAGTTTTACAAAGCTTCTTACATATGACTTTAGGCAGGGGTTGAGTCTGATGCAACAGAACATTGGAGCTTGTTTAGATAATTGCTTTATTGAGTTCCTGTAATGAATACAGCTCCCATAGTCTTCCTATTGCCCTCTGAAGTCAGTCAGTCAGTCAATAAACATTTATTAAACACCTACTGTGTGTCAGGCAATGTGCTAAGTACAAGGCTCCCCAAGGTAGAGAAAATCCACAGGAAGACAGGCAATTACAAGTCTAAAAACCTCCAGAGCAATAACTAAACCCTTATAGGTTTCTCCAGTGGCACCTCACTATGGAATGACTGTTCACAGTGAGGCACCCACATTTCAGATCATCTACCTGGAGGGAGTTCTGTATTAACTTGAACCCTGCTGTGTCTGCACCACAGGCAAATGATCTTGCTTGAGCCTCCCAACAGCACAGGGTAACATAATTACCAGATAAGTTGGGTGGGCCAGGGCAGGGCAGTCCTGCACTACTGGTCTTCTACTGCTTCCTAAATATAGAAAGTGATTTTTGGTTTGTGATGGGACCCTGTGTAACTGTGAGGGAGGCAGATTTGGAAGGAGAGATGTTCTTCATCTCTGCTTTGAGAAATGACATGTGTCAGTCAATAAATATTCAGGACCTACTGTGTGCTGGGCACTCTGCTAAGCTCTAGGGATACAAAAAGAGGCAGAAGATAATTCACATCCCCAAAGATCTTACAGTTTAATGAACTTCAGGTAGTGATCTAAGAGATAAAGATCATAAGAGAGAAAGAAAAAAAATGATTTTAGAAGTCAGAGGTAACATGTAAGGGAAAGTTGATTGCTCAACATGTACCTGATTTCTAGTTTTCTTCCCTAGAGACTTAAAGGGAATTTCTGAATGAGAATGGTACCTTTCTCTTTGTTGAACAAGAACTCAACTCACTGCCATCTAAAGAGCTTATTCACTCTGGTGTGTGTATGTGTACATGTGTGCACATGTGTGTGTATGTATATTTTTTCTGGTCTATTTTTATCTACTATAATTTCTTTATCTGATTGCTTGGACAAATAGGTTTACTCACCATGTGTTATTTGTAACATTATTTTCTGTAACTAGCATTTGGTGGAATTGAGTAAAGCCAACCTTGGTTTTAACCCTTACCCTTTAAGAAATAAAAAACAAGAAATTATCTTGAATTTAAAAAAAATCATTCCTTTCAAAAGAACAATATTCAAATTCTAGTCAGACTACCTGTCCTTATAAGCAAAACAGAACTGTTTGATCATGACCCTTTAAACTACTCCCCTCCAAGCAGGAATCAAAGTCTCCCTTTGAGAAAGGGTGGGCAAGATTCCAGCAATTTCTATCAACACCTCCCCATGAGCCACATTTAGGCAAAGCATGTGTACTAACAAATTGTAAATCTGTAAGGAAGTTGCTACAGATATTTATTAGCCTTACTATAGAGATAAGAAATAGGGCAGCTAGGTGATTCAGTGAATGCGGGGGTAGACCTGGAGTCAGAAAAACTCATCTTTCTTTGTTCAAATCTGGCCTCAGACAATTATTAACTGTGTGACCCTGGGCAAGTCACTTAACCCTGTTTGCCTCAGTTCCTCATCTGAAGATGAGCTGGAGAAGAAGATGGAAAACTACTCTAGAATCTTTGCTAAGAAAACTCCAAATCAGGTAACTAAGAGTCATGCATGACTGAAATGCCTGAACAATATCACTATAAGAAAACTGAGGCTCACATACCCTTTGACCCAGCATTACCACTTGTAGGTCTGTATCCCAAAAGAGATCATAAAAATGGGAAAAGAATATACATGTACAAAAAATAATTATAGAAGCTCTTTTTGTGGTGACCAAGAACTGGAAATTGAGGGGATGCCTATCAACTGGGGAATGGTCGAATAAGTTGTGGTATATGAATGTAATGGAATACTATAGTGCTGTAAGAAAGGATAAGCAGGTGGGCTTCAGAAAAACCTGGAAGGACTTATCTGAACTGATGCTGAGTGAAATGAGTGAAACCAGGAGAACACTGTACACAGTTAATTGCCACATTATGCAATGACTGACTTTGAAAGAGTTACTCTTTTCACAGTCTTTTAAATACCTAAAGACAAATTTCATGTCAATCAAGAAGTATTTAATAAGTACCTCCTATATTCCAGGGGCTGTACTATACCCTTAAGATATGAAGACGAAAGAGAAATTGTTCCTGCTCTGGAGGAATTTCTCATCTAGCCAGAGTATACCAAATATATGATTAGATGGATGTACAAAATGTCCACAATATAGATAAGTATAATTGGGGGAAGTTGCAGGGAAGAAGTTCAGGAGATCAGGAAGGCTTCGCACAGCAGGTAGAAAGTAGCACCTGAGTTGATCCTTGTAGGAAACTAGGGATTCTAAGGTGTGGAAATTAGGCTTGAGTGCACTTTGGGCATGGGGGATAGCCAGGACAAAGGCTGGAAAAAGAAATGCATTTTATGAAGAAGAACAGGATGACAAGTTTGGTTGAACTAGAGGGTATGTGAAAGTGAGAAATGTGTTATAAATAGGTCTGGAAAGTTAGGTTAAGGGTCAGCTCATGAAGTATTTTAAATACAAAACAGTAGAATTGCATTTTGTCCTAGAGTTGAGAGGGCATCTCCGGAACTTATTATTATTATTTTTTTATTTAAGAAGTGGATTTTATTACCGTGGGACTGTCGGGGTACATGACCAAATCAGACAGTGCTTTGGCACAGACATTGTGCCGATTTTATAGAGGTTCCATAGCCAGGTTACATAAGCTTAAATTACAATGATGTAAGCTTAAACTACAGTGATTGGTCAGTGTACATTTGAAACTACAATCAGTGATTGGTCAGTATACATTTGAATTTCCTGAGGGCGCGAAAACTTAGGCTGGGGCTCCTACAGATCAATCAGGGGAAAGCAAGGGGTGGGGGTCCTCCCTGTTTACAGATCAATTAAGGGAGAGAAAGGTGGAGTTCTCTGCTTTACAAATCAATGAAAGAAAGGGAAGGTTGAGTTGCCTGCTTTACAAATCAATGAAGGGAAGGGCAAAGTGGAGTAGTGTCCAACATTCCCTACTCTTCCTCATAGGTATGTCAAACCTTTGACATGGCTGGAGTCACATCCAGATTACCTAATTCTGTTCCTAAAGGATGGTGGGGAGGGGGGTGTCCCTGATAATTAACATTAATGGAGTTAACACAGGATTTGACAAATTATAGAAAGCAATTAATGAGATAGGGTCCTACAATTACGGCTATGATCAGGAGGAGGAGAGGCTAATACCAACACTAATACCAAGGCTGATATCAATTTAGTGAGTTAGGGGGCTGTTCCAGGGGAACAGGGACTGATAGCCATTCTCAAAATTTTCCAGCTCCCTCTGTCTATTAGCAATATTCTGGCTTACCAACTTCAGACTCTCCCAGACTCATCACCCCAGAGTTGTTTGCATAGAAGCAACAAGCCTCACCAAGGACTGCACACAGGCCACCCTGTTTAAGAAGGTCAAGGCCTCTGTGGTTCTGAAGAACCACCTCTTCCAGAGAGTCTACCTGACTTTCCAGGGCTGAGATGGACTGCTCTATGTGGGAGAGGTCAATATTTACCTGTGTACTTAAGGCCTAATAGTTGGCCCCCCACTTAATCAAGGCTGCCATCCCAGTCACTGCAGAACCCACAAGGCCCAAGCCCACTGAGATGGGAATGAGGAGTGGTACTGACTGCCTTAGGTGGTGGCTCAGTTGCCCTTCTGGGAAAAGTAATGCCAACCTTGTTCACCTGGGAGAATGGTGACCCAGGGAATTATGGTCACTAGGATACACAGGGGGCCCTCAGTGTGTTGTTGTCTGAAGAACACTGTAACAGAGACACACTGGGTAAGGCCATTGTGGCATGCCCACAAGGCTCCTAGAGGGGCAGGGAAGTAGTCTGAGCTAGAGACCTGAATCTCGTGGATTTGCCCACAACTTGAGGTATACTGAGAGCTAGATAAAGGAGTGCTGGATGATATGAGGTAGAAACCTATTCTCTGTACATCCCCGAGTGAGAGCCTTGGGTGGTCCCAATCACAATTCTCTGTGTTGGAAATAGGGGTGACTGAGGCATTTAGTGCCACCCCTACATACTAAGGAGGCTGGTGTTCAACACAAATCCAGAAATCTTTTCCCAACATGTGGTTAGAGCTGTTAAGTGTTTTATGAACAACTGACAGAAGGGTAAGTAAGGGGACCTGATAATTGCGAGATTCCTAAATCTTTGAAGATGGGGGGGGGGGGGGCGGTGTATTACCTGACTGAGGCCAACGTGATGACAGCTGGTATTTTGATTTGGACATCAGGGTTCCCCATTGGGGCAGGGATAGCTAAGCAATGGGATGACAATGAAGGAGGGGCACAGGAGGCTTCTTGGCACTTGCACTCCCTCCTCCTCCTCCTCCTCCTCAGGGACTATGATTATCTCCGGAACTTATTGAGAAGTTCAGTGACAGGGTCAAAGCTTTGCTTTAAGAAAATCACTTTAGCAGCTAAATGGAGGTTGGTTTGGCACAAGGAGAGACTTTAAGGAAGGGAGTTGAGTTAGAAGGCATTATGAAAATTGAGAGAAGAGATAGTGAAGGCCATAATTAGGGCTGTAGAGAAGAGTATTGATTTGAAAAATACCATGAAGATATAAATGACAAGATTTGACGACTAGTTGGATTATGGGATGAGAGTGAAGAACTCCTTAGTCAAGGGATGCCTGGAGATGTCCCCCTGAATTTTTCTTTACTCCACATTAAATATGACCAATTTCTTCCTTCAACCAGTCTTCAGATATCGTCTTTAGATAATCTTATCAGTGTTCTTCTGAAACTATTTCCAGCAGAGAGACTTCTGGATAATTGATATTACTATAGGAGTAGTCGTAGTAGTAGTGACATAAAATCTTGTATTGTCTTCCATTTTTAAATTTCTAAAACTTTTACATATTGTCATCTCATTAGATCTTTTTTAAACAACCTTCTGTGATAAAAAAGGGACTATTTTAACTTTTTCAGATAAGAATATAAGCTCCCAGAGGTTATTCACCTGGAAAAAAGGAGGAGGATGAAGAAAAAGAAGAAAGGAGGGAGAAAAGAGAGAGTGAAAGGAAGGGAAAAAGGGAAATTAAATAGATATGGGCTTCCATAGGATGATAGGCATTTAGAGCTAGAAGAGACCTTCAAGAATATTTGATACCAAGCCCCCACTTCACAAATGAGGAAAATGAAGCACTAAAAATTTTGATAATTACTGCCCTTTTAAGAGAATATATACATGTTTTTATACACATATGTATGTATATGTACACACATATATAATAGAATGCACACACATATATAGTCAAAACTTAAAATAGTGCTTTGGATATAGTATTTAATAAACACTTTGTTAATTTATCTCAAAGATATGAATTTCCATCAAAGATTCATATTGCCAGTTATGTTAGATAGATAGTCTGGAGCAGATTTTTAGGTCTACATAAGCGAGTTTTATATGATGAACCATCATGGCTGGGTTGTAATCTGAATCATGTGATGGAAATATTCATATCTTTAAGATAAATGAATGAATAAAGCACCTATTAAGGACTTACTAGGTCCAACATGCTATTAAGTACTGGGGACATATATACATACATATATGTATTCATATATACACATATGTCCCCAGTACTTAACAGCACATTGGATAAGCATATTAACATGTATATGCACATAAGTGTGTGCTTATACATGTTCTCAAGGTGTTCACAGTCTAATGGGGGAAGAAAACATGCAAACAACTATGCACAAACAAGCCATATTAATAGGAAATAATTGGTAGCTAGAGGGCATATAATAGTAATGGAATTTGAAGATTCCCCTTGTATTTTGCAATCAAACAGATACTTAGCACTTAGTTTCAAGTTCATTATATCAAACTGCTGTTAAGAGACAAAATATATGAACCCCTCTTGCTGAAGTAACAGGAAAGGGTGGAAGAGGGAGGAGCTAATACCTTATATAAGGAAAAACAAAACCTGGAGAGCCAGAATTTCTCTCAGCAAGTATCTGGAGGCTGGGCTGCTACTGCTGAACTGAGAATTGAGAAGAACTGAGAAGAGAAATGAATTGAGAACTGAGACAGAATTTCTTGGAGCAAGATACATGGAGCTGGAGAAAGTGATTTTGATTTTGAGAACAGAACTTGTGGTGGTGGAGCTTCCTCTGAGAGCTAGCCAAACTCCTGCTGAGAGCTTCTGAGAACCAACCAGAGCTGCTAAAGACTTCCAAGGGCCAGCCAGAGCTGCCAGAGGGAGCATGACTGTGGTGGTTGGTAATTTGTCTATCTGTTTTGGGTCTATGTTGATTTCACAGGCAGAAAATGAATAGAGATGATAGTGCCAACCATGTGTGTGAATATTGTTGTAATTCTCCTAAGCTTGTGTATAGATATTGCTATGGTCCTGTTAAGTTTTCTCTTCCCAGGAACAGAAACTGTGAAGGATTTGAGGTGGACTGGACACTGTGAGCTTCAATATGTGCAGTAACTACATGGAGAGCTGGAGGAGGAACTAGGAGCTGTGTGCCTTTGAATTCAGGTGGCAGTTGGTTAGATTTAGGTAGGAGCTGGAACCATGGAAGCTGAGAGCCTGCCTCCAGTCAAGATGAAAAGACCTCTCCTTGGGTACTTAATGCTGACTGATGAAATTGTAACTTACTTGTGACCTAGGGGTAGATGGCCTTTGTACTGTCCACTACCCCTTAAGAGGGTACTGAGTAATGACTGATGAAATGGGTAACTTAATTACACCCCATGGGTGGAGGACTTTTACTTGTACTTTGTGATTGAATTAAGGACTTTGTGATTGACTAAATGAATGTACTTTGCTTAAGGCTATGTGACCACTTTGTTGAAAACTATGTGGCTATTTTAGTGATAAGTTGTAACATTGTGAATGCTGTACTTTGATTTCTGTGAATGATTTGCTCTAACTTACTGTTGAATAGTTTACTATACTGTGTAATCAGAACCTTGAAAGCTGTTCATAGCAGCTTTCTTCTGGAAAGCTGCTCGTTCTTGGCTTTACAGGGCACTAGAATTAAGGGGAATTGAGAAAGGTTTCCTATAGAAGGTAGAAATTTAGTCAGCACTTGAAGAAAGCTAGGGAACCCAGGAGACAAAAGTGAGGAAAGAGCATTACAGGAATGAGAGATAGCTAGAGAAAATACCCTGAGTTAGGAGATAGAATGACTTATTTGATGAAAAGTAAGAAGGGCAGTGTCACTGGACTGAACAGAAAGTATAAGGTATGAGAAGGTTGGAAGGGACAGGTTTTGCACTAAGAAGATCCTTTAAGTGTTTGATGTTGAATCATTTGAAAGTGCTGGGAAATTTGGTGGCAAGAGCTTTTTTTTTCTGTTTTAGTAGTTATAGCTGTAGAACCTACAGGAACAGTTGCCAGGTTGCTCTATAGGAATTGTTTCTGTATAATGTCTGAGGTCACTGGCTTGAAAAATCACAATTCCCAAGGCTTTTGTGTTTGGCATCCTGGACTATCTCCATCATGGTAAAAGGAAAGATTGTTGTTGATAGTGGGGGTGATAGTTTGACTTGACTGGCACATAGTCTCTCCTATTTCTCCCTCAGGTCCCTCGCTGCTTCAACTATCCTGCCTTTCCCATACCCATGTATGGTGTTTGGTTGGCATTTAAAATCTAAATGATCAGGTCAGAGAAAACATTTTTGAAAATACTATGAAACAAGTAGCTATATCATTGAAGGTATTATGCATTGTTGTGAGACTCAAGTAAGATAAATCATATAAAATCCTTTGGAAAATGTAAAGTGCTATTAAAAATATCAAGTGACATGGGTGAGAGACTGTGTTAGTCTTGGGTGGTGGCTTAGGAAGAAATAGTGAATGTTTCTGGGTTCCTGATATGGGATGAAAGAAGGATGCAGGAGAGGGGGATATGAAAGGAGGTGAGAGGACTCCAGATTTCCAGATGGAAGGGACTTGAGAATTTTCACGAAGGCCAATAATCTCATTTTTCAGATGAGAAAACTAATGAGGAGACTAAGTCACAGAGAGCAACTTGACCAATGTCACACAATCAATCAGTGGCAGGTTTAAACTTTAGATTCCAGTTCTCTGGGAAATTAAATCGTCTGTTTTTCACTTTGGCTGAAATCTTTGATGGTATCTACTTCCCTAAAAAAACAGTACTGATTACTGGCATATGGTGTAATTGTGTAGCAGAGCATTGAATGATCTGGAGTATTTATCATGCTCTCTGAAGCATGGTACTGTAATAGAAAAATTTGGAGTCAGTAGAACTGGGTTCAGATCCCAGTTCAGACATAGATTTGCATCTTGACTCTGTCATTGAACTAACTGCATACAAGTGGGTGGATTTTCTCATCTCTCTAAGCTAGGCTCCTCACTAATAAAGTAGGAATATCTATAATAGCATTACCTACTATACAAAACTGTCATGGGGAGAGGTGTAAACTATAAAAGTGCTATAATTAGGCTTGTATGACTCTTCATCAGCAAAGGGTTGGCCACCATGTATTGGTTTTTATTTTAACAAAAGCAATTCATAAAGGCCATCTACTAAGGCAGTGGTTCTCAAAATGTTTTAGTCTTAGGATCCCTTCATACACTTAAAATGAATGAGGACCCTTCCTCAGAAGAGATTTTGTTTATATGGGTTACAGTTACTGGTATTTCCTGTAATAGAAATCACAATATCTTGGTATTATTACTAAAATGGTTTTGACCTTGCAGACAGACACATACCCCCTAAGATCTCAGAGACCTTCAGGGGTCCTCAGGCTACATTTTGAGAACCAGTGAAGCAAGGTAGGTATGAAGTTTTTGAGATTTGTGGTAGAGGAAACTCCCACACAGATGATGCCATGGATCAAGTTAGTTATTAAAGAATGGAGTTGTACAGACTGGGTTAAATCTTGGAATTGGCTATCAATAAAATAATTTTTCTTTGGTTCCTTTTGCTCCTACCCATGGTTCCCTCTTGGAATCTCAAAAGACGACTTAAATCTACATCTTCACAAATGTGAGTAAGGGTGCATAAGTTCCTATGCAAACATTCAAAACAACAATGCATATTGAGTATGATATAGTCTTCATTTCACCCTTCAGAGAAATGCAAAAACAAATTAAGCTCATAGTAGGTCTCTGTCCCCCACCTATTTCTGGACATCCCATTTTCCATTAGGAATCTATATCATCCTCAAGTCTTAGGATACCAACATATGGTTTGTACTCTCTTTGTGAAGAAAACGAATCTGAGGTTATAAAGGCAATGTTCCAATATTTTAGTGAGTCCTTAAAATGTAAATAGGAATCCTGTGAGCCCATATCACATGGGGATTTGGCCATATATCAGGTTGTCTAGTTTTGTGCTCTGTTGCATGACTATAAAAAAAAAATGTAAAGGGAGATATCAATTCAACAAGCAATCATTAAGTACTTACTGTTTCCCAGACCACTACACTGGTTGTTATTGGTACAAATACCATGAACTGAACCATTTAAACTTACAAGAAATTCACATTGAGGGAGAAGATAAAAGAAATTCCTAAATGTCTGTAGAATAAACATAAAAAGCATAAATACAAAATAGTTGCTGAAGAGAGTACTAGAATTTGAAGTGATCAGAAAAAAAACTTACAGAAAGCAGGTAGGGTTTTGAGCTACATCCTGCAAGGAGAGGAATTCTGTGAGGTGCAGATGTAGAGAATACATCACAGGCATGAGGGCAGCCATTGAAAAGACTGTGTGAGGAACTGAGTTTGGCTGGATCAGACAGATTGAGGAAGGGGAATAAAAGGAAAGTTGGTGAGGGCTTTAACATGCTAAAATGAGCAATTGATATTTGATTCTAGACTCAATAAGAAGCCACTAGAATTGACTATGTAAGGGAATGACATAGTCAGATCTCTGCTTAAGGAAAATCACTTTGGCAGCCTTGTGAAGGATAGCATGAAGTGAGGAGAGACTTGAGGCAAGGAGGCTATTCCAATAACACAGGTGATGAAGGTGATGAGGACCTGAACTAAAGAGTCTATTGGGAGAGTTTGTGTGGAAGAGAGAATGTTGACTCTGAAGCACCTGCAGGGTAAAAGAGTGACTTGGAATGATCTATCTACCTCCTGAACTGCCTGTTCTAACTCAGTAAGAAGTGATTTGTGTGAGATCATGTGGAACATTGGAAAGAACTACAGGATTTGGAAACGGAGGACCTGGTTTCAAATTTGGACTTTGCTTTTTACTACTTGTGTCACCATTGGCAAATCATTTTCCCTCTCTGTGTCTAGGGTTCCACATCTATAAAACAAGGAGACTGAACTTTTTTTCCCCTTCAATGAACAGTATTTTATTTTTTCCAATTACCTGAAAAGATAGTTTTTAATATTCACTTTTATAAGATCTTGAGTTCCAATTCTTTTTCTACTTCCCTCCCTCCTCTCTTCCCTCTCCAAGATGGCATGCAATCTGATATAGGCTATACATGTACAATCATATTAAATATTTTTCTATTAGTCATGTTGTAAAAGAAGAATCAGTACAAAAGGGGAAAACCATGAGAAAGAAAAACAGAGAGAAAACAGTATGTTTCTTTTTGTTTGTTTATTTTTATTTTATAACATTCAGCTCCATAGTCCCTTGAGTTTCAAATTTTCTCCCCCTCCCTCTCTTCTTCCCTCCCCCATCATGGCAGCATGCACTCAAATATAGGATCTACAAATATCTTCACATTAATTATTAGTCAGGTTATAAAGGATTGTAACTGATGGAATGATCAGTGGGAAAGAGAAAACAAAACAAAACAAGAAAAAGAAAGAGAGCAAGTAGTTTGTTTCAATCTGCATTCAGATTCTGCATCTCTTTCTCTGGGTAGGTATCTCTTTTGATCATGAGTATTTTGGAGTCATCTTATAACTTTACATTGCTGAGAGGAGCCCAATCAATTTTTTTTTCTTTTTGGAGGGCAATTGGAGTTCAGTGACTTGCCCAAGGTCACACAGCTAGTTTTTGTGTTAAGTGTCCGAGGCTAGATTTGAACTCAGGTCATCCTGACGCCAGGGCAAGTGCTCTATTCACTGTGCCACCTAGCTGCCCCGAAGAGCCCAGTCTATTGAAGTTAGTGTCTGTGATGGTGTAGAGATTTCTCCTGGTTCTGCTCTTCTCACTCAGCATCAGTTTATATAAGTCTCTCCAGGTTATTGTGAAGTTTGTCTGCTCCTCATTTTTTATAGCATAGTAGTATTCCATTATATACCACAACTTGTTCAGCCATTCCCCATTGATGGGCAACCCCTTGATTTCCAATTCTTTGCCACCACAAAAAGAGCCACTATAAATATTTTTGTACATATGGGTTGTCCTCCCACTTTTCTGATCTTTTGGGATATAATACTAAAGTGATATTGCTGGGTCTAAAGGTATGCACTTATTTATAGCCCTTTTGGCATAGTTCAAGATTGCTCTCCAGAATGGCTGGATCAGTTCACAACTCCACCAACAATGCATTAGTTTTCCAATTTTTCCACATCCTCTCCAGCATTTATCATTTTCCTGTTTTGTCATCTTAACCAATCTGGCCAGTGAAATGTGGTACCTAAGAGTTGTTTTGATTTGCATTTTTCTAATCACTAGTGATTTAGAACATTTTTTTCATATGCTTATAGATATCTTCAATTTCATCTTCTGAGAACTGCCTGTTCATATCCTTTGACCATTTATCAATTGGGGAGTGGCTTGTATTCTTATAGATTTGACTTAATACTTTGTATATTTTAGAAATGAGGCCTTTAGCAGAGACACTGGTTGTAAAAATTCTTTCCCAATTTTCCACTTTCCTCTTAATCTTAGTGACATTGGCTTTATTTGTACAGAAGCTTTTCAATTTAATGTAATCAAAATTATCCATTTTGCAGAAAATGCTATGTTTCAGTCTGCATTCAGAATCTATAGTTTGGATTGTTTGGATGTGGATAGCATTTTCCATCATGAGTCTTTTGGAATTGCCTTAGATCATTGTATTGCTGAGATGAGCTAAGTCTATCAAAGTTGGTCATTGGACATTGTTGCTGTTACTGTGTACAATGTTCTCATGGTTCTGCTCACTTTACTCAATATCAGTTCATGTAAGTTTTTCCAGTTATTCTTCTGAAATCTACCTGCTCATCATTTTTTATGGTACAATGGTATTCTATTACATTCATATACAACTTGTTCAGCCATTCATCAAGTGATGAGTATCCTCTCAATTTCCAATTCTTTGCCACCACAAAAAGAGCTGCTATAAATATTTTTGTACATGTGGATCCTTTCCCCCTTTTTATGATTTTTTTGGGATATGGACCTAGTAGATAAATTACTGGATCAAAAAGTATGCACAGTTTTATAGTCTATTGGAACCATTCCAAATTATTCTCCAAAATGGTTGGATCAGTTCACAACTCCACCAACAATGCATTACTGTTTCAATTTTCCCACATCTTCTCTGTTTGTTATTTCCCTTTTTTCTCATATTACTGTATCTGATAGGTGTGCAGTGGTAACTCAGAATTGTTTTAATTTACTTTTCTCTAATCAATAGTGATTTAGAGCATTTTTTCATGACTATAGATAGCTTTAATTTCTTCCTTTGAAAACTGCTTGTTCATATCCTTTGACCTTTTATCAACTGCGGAATGATTTGAATTCATATAAATTTTACTCAGTTCTTTATATATTTGACAAATGAGGCCTTTATCAGAGACACTAGGTGGAAAAATTATTTCCTAGCTTTCTGATTTTCTTCTCATTTTGGTTCTAGTCTTTTTTGTATAAAATCTTTTTTCATTTAATGTAATCAAAATTATCCATTTTGCATTTCATTTTGCACTTCTCTATCTCTTGTTTGGTCACAAATTCTTCCATTCTCCAATGGTATGACAGGCAAGCTATTCCTTGCTCTCCTAATTTGCTTATGATATCACCCTTTGTGTCTAAATCACATATCCATTTTGAACTTATCTTGATATGTATCTCTCATACTGTAGTATAAGAGGTTGGTCTATGCCTAGTTTCAATACAAGACTTCTAATTTCTCACTTACCAGGGATATCTTTGAGATCATGCTTCTATGCAGCCAGAAGAAATAATCATACATGAAAGCAGGAAGAAAAATTCCTAACAAAACAAAACCAAAAAGAAAACAAAACAAACCCATGGAATTATCGTCTCTCTTTACAGAAGTTTAGAAGAAGAAACACACAGCAAACACATATGAACAAAATTAAATTCACAGTCTTATAGAGACTATAGCTGCTTAACATGTTTGCTCTAGTGATAAGTATGATAGGATTAGGGTGGGGGATGGGGAAAGTTCTGATTTCTTTTCACATGCATAATACCAGGGACCCACTCAGCTTCTCTCATAAAAATACAAAACATAGATTTAGAGTTGGAAAGGACATCAGTGGGCATCTAGAGCAAACCCCTCATTTAATGGGGAGGAATATTTGGCAGAATTGGGACTAGAACCAAGATCTTTCCACTAATTAAGATGTTCCTGGGGTTGCATTGCTTAAATCTGAGATTTTGAAACAAGTCACTTGACACTTAGAAAACTAACACAAGCACTAATCTAAATGCACTAATTTTTGGTCCTCAGGGGAGAAATTTTGGCATTCAGTTTTGCTGGTTATGTTCCCTTTGAACCAGACTGCCTAGGGATAATCACTTACTTTGTCCCCTAATCCTTTTAAAAGAGGAGGTGGGACCTAAGGAACAATAAAAGCTACCCCCAACTGGTAATCACCTGCTGCAGCATTCTGGAACAGTTAACACTCAAATGGCCACCTGAATGTACACTTATTAACTAATCATCACCATTGGGAAGCCTGGGGAGAAATCACCTCTAACCTTCTATAGAAAACTCTGAAGGAAATAAAAAGTACTCAGGAAATTTGAAAGGTAGTGGGAAAGGAAGGAAGATCAAGTGAAGAGAAATTGTGTTGCCCAGATTCTAAAGCATATTTAGTGAATGCAAAGGGAAATACCAAAGACACAAACACGCTTGAATAGGGAAGTTATTTTTTTTTTTAAGTACATGAATGATTCAGTAGAGACAACATGGGCTAAGGTGTCAAAACACCTGAGTTCAGATTATGATTTTTGTATGGTTACTCTGCCTGACCACCGAGCAGAAGATTCTTAAGATCCCTTCCACCTCTAATACCCTTTTAACTGGAGTTGAATCTCAATATAGCTACTTATTTGTCAAGGACACAAGTCACTTCCTCATTCTGGGTCTGTTTCCTCTTTTGTATGTGACATATGGGGTAGGAGTTACAAAGGAAGGCACTGTAATCTGATCAGTGAAGGGTCCTCTTTAGCAGATAGGACTAAAGCAAATGCTGTCCATCAAGTGCTCAACTCTACTCTCCCCCATTAGATCATGAGCCCCTTGAGAGCAGGGACTGTCCTTTACCTTTGTTTGTATCCCCAGTCCTTAGCATAGTGCCCTGTACATAATAAGCCCTTAATCACTGTTAGACTTCCTCTTCAGAAAAAGATCAAAATGACATCACAATGTTGAGGTCAATGTACAATGTGTTTGATTTGGCTAATTAGATCAATGCAAGCTTGGAAGGCTCTACCAAAGGCTGGGCATGAATGGTCTGTATGAACATTTAGAGTAGAAATACCTCTAAATTTGTGCAACTCATGTTTCTTTTGAGCTACTTCAATTCTTCTACACATGGATCACAGTGTCTTCTTTGAAGAAGGTACACCATGCTGGGCTGTCCTGTGCCAGTGTCTCTCATGTCATGCAATCAATAGCAATGTTTTTTTGTTTTGTTTTGTTTTGTTTTTTGCTTTTTTGTAGGGCTATTGGGGCTAAGTGACTTGCCCAATGTAAGACAGCTAGTTTTTTGTGTTAAATGTCTGAAGCCAGATTTCAACTCAGTCAGGTCCTTCTGACTCCAGAGCCAGTACTGTATTCACTGCACCACCTAGGCACCCCGTGAAGCCCACTTTCTTTTTTTTTTTTCCTGGAAGGGGTAAGTCAGGGCAATTGGGGTTAAGTGACTTGCCCAAGGTCACATGGCTAGTATTAAGTGTCTGAGACCATATTTGAACTCAGGTCCTCCTGATTCCTGAGCCAGTGCTCTATTCACTGTGCCAACTAGCCACCCCTGATACCAAAATTCTTGAGAGAGACCTTGTGTCCTTTTATTGCTTCTTCAAACCTCTGTTCAAGCACTTGTCTAGTGTTTGTTCTCCATAAAATAGTCTCTTAAACAAACATATGTTTGGAATTTGAACATTTTGGCCAGCATCAGCTATGCTCTCTGTAACAGAGTTTAAATGTTTGCCAATTCAGTTTGAGAAAGCACCTCAATATCTGGTACTTTATCTTGCCAGATGATCTTCAGAATCTTCCTAATACAATTCAAATTGAAGCAATTCAACTTTCTGGCATAGAGCTGGTAGATTTTCTGGGCTTCACAGGCCTACAACAATGAAGTCAGCACTGTAGAACTTCAATTTGGTAGTCAGCCTAATATCTCTTCTCACCCACACTTTCTTTGAGAGCCTCCCAAACAGTAAGCTAGCATTGGCAATGCATGAGTCAACCTCATTATCTATGTGTACATTCCTGAAAAGCTTACTGCCAAGGTAAGTCAACTTAACAGCATTCAAAATTTCTCCATTTGTTGTAACAGATGGTTTCTTGGATGGAAGGTATGGTGCTGGCTGGTAGAGAACCTCTGTTTTCTTGGTGTTAATTGTTAGGCCAAAATTAACACAAGCAGTAGACAATCAATCCACATTCTAGTTGCATCTCAGTCTCAGAGGCAATATTGAGCTGTCATCTGTGAACTGAAATATCATGCACCAACTCTCCTTCCACTTTAGTCTTAGCTTGAAGCTTTTTCAAATTAAAAAATTTACCATCAGATGGAGAGAGAAAGGGTAGGGTAAACTATCTCATGTAGAAGAGGCAAGGGGAAGTAGTTGCAGAGGAGGGGAAGAAGAGGAAGGCAAAAAGGCAAAATCATATTCTCATTGAAGTTGGCTCAAGGAGAGAATCACATACATACTAAATGGAATATCTTACCCTCACTCACTCTCCTGAGTAGGGAAAAGGGAGATGGGGGGGGGGGGATGATGGAGGGGAGGGCATTCTGGGGGGAGGGGATGTTGGAAGTAGCTACTATCAAAGAGGGACAGAATCAAAGTAGGGAAT
This sequence comes from Gymnobelideus leadbeateri, assembly GCA_011680675.1. NCBI lineage: Eukaryota > Metazoa > Chordata > Mammalia > Diprotodontia > Petauridae > Gymnobelideus > Gymnobelideus leadbeateri. Next base: position 137,865 of record WOXC01009044.1, read on the forward strand.
GGACCAGGTGGGAGGTGAGACGGGTGGGAGGGAAATATAAGCAGTCTTTTACAATATATCTACTATGGTAATGTTTTGCATAGCTATACATGTACAACACATACTGAATTACTTATCTTCTCAAAGGGAGTGGGTGACAAGGGAGGAAGGGAATGGATCTGAAATTTGAGGTCTTAAAATTAAATGTTTCATAAGATAATCAGGCATTGGGGCTCAGAGATTCACCTTGCCCTAATGGCAAAGTCGAAGGGGATATGGGAGAACATATGGGAGAGAACAGATTGGATGAGGGGATATCTAGTGGGACTGCTATTCTGGGGTGGTGGGTAGGGATAAATGGGGGAAAATGTAACTCATAATCTGGTGGAAATGAATGATGTAAACCAGAAGTTAATAAAGCATTTGTTTAATTAAAAAAAAATTACCATCAGTGTAATAGCCGACCTTGATGCTGTTTTTGTCCTCATTAAAGACATTTGACAACATTGCTGAAAACGTCATACATGAGAGCATGCACATAGCCCTGCTTTTCTTTACTGGTAACTGGCAAAGTGCAAGAACATTGTCCATTATCCAGAACCCATGCAAACATACCACCATGAAACTGATGTACAATACTGATGAACTTCTCTGGGAACCCAAATTTCTCCATGATCTTCCATGAGCCTTCATGACTGATAGTATCAAAGACCTTGGTTGGATTTGATGAACATTATGTACAAACCTCTATTCTGCTCCTGGTATTTCTCCTGAAGTTTTTAGGCAGCAAACACTATGTTGAACATTTCTCAGCCTTTTTTAAAGCAAGACTGGCTCTCAAGTAGATGACCGTCTTCCAGATGAAGGATCAGATTACTGAGGAGGGCTCTGGAAAGTATCTTATCAGCAATCACTAAAAGACACCCCCCCCCCCACCTCTGTGATTGTCACAGGACAACCTATTTTCTTTTTCTTTATAGAGATGGACAATGGAGTCATTCTTGGGGTGGGCATGGGGTGGGATGGTAAGCTCCTCTTGCCATATAGCCTGGAAGATTTCAGCCAGCTTTTGTATGAGCAGTGGACTCCCTGACTTACAGACCTCTGCTGGAATGGATTCAGCAGTAGGCACTTTACCTAATGACATTTAACAACAATTTTATTCAATTGGAAATTTGGCTACAGAGGGATTAACTTTAAATGAGATATATGATCAATGACTTTAACATTGGTTGATAATGGTCTATTGAGAACATTATAGAAGTGTTCAGCCCATATCTCCAGGATCATGCCCTTATCCCTGATCACTAACTCCATTGGCACTGAATTGTTGAAATGCACCAAATGTCTTTGACCAAATAAATAAATAGCCTTCCATTAATTAACAACCTGTTTCCTTTTTTTTGTATGTGGCATATAGGATAAGAGTTACAAAAGAAGGCATAACTGAAACATAAGGCCATTGTAAAGCACTTTGGATTGTTACTATCAGGGTAAAACTGAATCTCATCTCTGCCATTTTAGTGAGCCAAGAATCCTGCATCTCTCTAAGCTTTGTTTTCACTTTACTTTTGGAATTAAGCACTGCCTTATTAGAGAAAGATGAACTGTCCTGCTGGTAAACCCTGTGGAATTATCATTTTTTTTTTCATTCAGCAGCTTCTGAATTTCTCCATCATTTTCATCAAACCAATCTTTATGTTTGTGAGTGTTCTGGCCCAAATGAATGCAGTACACCAAATTTCTGAAAGCTGCCTGCTCCTTTTCTGTTCCACTGTTGGCAAACATGTGTTGGCTCAGCTTTCCCTCCAAGTGTAAAGCCAAGTACATGCAGCTTTCCAGAGGACTGCTACTATGAATAGCTTCAAGGTTCTGATTACACAGTATAGTGAACTCTCTATTTATTCAGTAACAAAGACAAAACATCCACAGAAATCAAAGTGCTGGCATTCACAATGTTATAACTTAACAACTTATCACTAAAGTGGCCACATAGTTTTTACCAAAGTGGTTACCTAGTTTTAAGCAAAAGATAACATTCATTTAGTAAGAACTCAATCATTTTAAAACCTTAATTCAACCATCCTTAAGGAGGCAAGTCTCCTTATTGACACAAAGTACAAAGATCAAGCTTCTCCACCCCTGGGCCACATTGTCTTAATCTCTTTAATCAAAAAGTCTTCTTTCTTCTTAATTCTTAACTCAATCATCTAAATGTAAAGGTCAAAGTTCTCCATCCCTAGCCCACAGTAAATCATAACCTTCTCAGTTTGCATTAAATACCCAGGGAGGTCTTTTCATCTTGACTCAAGGCTGGCTCTCAGCTTCCGTGATTCCTCTTCCTTGTCCAGTTCCCATTCCATGTTGAAGCTCATAATGTCTAGTCCACCTCAAGTCCTTCACAGTTTCTGTTCCTGGGAAGACAAAGCTTAACAAAGCCACAATAACATTCATAAATAAATACCCTCATCAATTCATTTTCTGCCTGTGAAATCAACATAGACCCAATAACTAGGTCTAAGGAATCAACACAAATCTTCAGTATAGTCCCAGGACCGCTGAAATCATCAGCAAGACCCTCCTCTAGGATTTCTGTAATCATACAACAAGAAAATCCTCTTTCAAGGCTTCTGAAACAACAGCAAGGTCCCATGGCTTCTGTAACAACAGCACCGTCCTCTATCAGCAGACAAATCTGACAAAGTAACATCAAAACAGACAGACAAAGTACCAGTACCACAGCCATGCCTCCTCCTAATTCTCCTCTCTTCTCAGTTCTCAGTCTTCTTAATTCTCTGTTCAATCCTCAGTTCTCATTTCTCTTCTCAGTTCTGAGTTCAGTTCTCAGTTCTATTTTCTCTGTCTCCAGGAGTAGCAGCCCAGCCTTCAGATGCTTGCTCCCAGAAGTTCTGGCCTCTCTCAGCTTGGGCTTTTCCTTATATGTGTTATTGTCTCTTCCCTGTTCTGCCCCTTCCTGTTATGTCAACAAGTCTGTGGAATTCACAAGTTCTGGGTCTTCATACTTGACACAATCATGAACTTGGAACAAGGTGCTCAGTACCTGTTTGATTGCAAATACAAGGTGAAGGGAAGATCTTCAAATTCCTATTACCATTACACTAAGTGAGCAACAAACTGTCCACACTTGGAGAAGTACTCTAATCTGTTGACTTTAAGTCTTCTGATAATTGTTTTGCCTTGAGACCGCCACTTGTGATGAATGCAAATAACTAGTTTGGAGAAAATTAAGTCTATGATGAATCCAGCACTCTGCTCTATATTGTCCTTTGTCACTCTCACATCCTGTTTTTTCTCCTTAGAGTGACATAGTCTATGAAATGGCAATGTTTCCTTCAAGAGTACATCTACATGTTTTGGTAAATGGAAAGCAGTGTTAGTGATGAGAAGATAATGAAATGTACAAGTCTTCAGTAATAAGTGATCATTACTGTTGCTATTTCTGACTCCATTCTTCCCCAGGGACTCTTTGCCATGTCTGATAGTCTGTTGCTATTCTAGAATTAAAGTCAACCAAAATTATCAGTTTGAACTCATTGATGATGAGGGTCTCCAGATCTTCATAACATTTTTCTTTGACATCATCAGGGATCATCATTGTGGGGTCATACACAGTGAGATGGTGGCATAGTCCTTTCCTGCCAGTGTCAATCACATTATCATTAGTCTATCATTCACTATTTTGGGGAGGTCTACAAGATTGTTTTGTTTTTGTTTTTTTTTGGAGGGCAGTTGGGGTTAAGTAACTTGCCCAACGTCACACAGCTAGGGTTTTGTTTTGTGTGTGTGTGTGTGTGTGTGTGTGTGTGTGTGTGTGTGTGTGTGTGTTAAGTGTCTGAGGCCAGATCCGAATTCAGGTCCTTCTGACTCCAGGGCCGACGCTCTACTCACTGCACCACCTAGCCACCCCAAGTCTTCAAGATTGTTAACTGGATTAGATTTGATTACAAAAGCTATGGCGCTTCTCATCAGTGCATCCACTCCAGAAAAAACAAAAACAACAACAACAACAGCAACAACAACAAAATGTGTGTCCAGCTCCAACTTCAGGAAACTGGTCTTTGTTTGCCAGACTTGTTTCTCTCAGGAATGCTATTTGGATACAATACCTGTTGAGTTCTCTCAGAATAAGAACAGTTCATCATACAGGTCTACTAAGTATTTAAAAAATGTTTAATAGCTGACATGTCACTGTTTCCTCATCTGTAGAACGAGGGAGTTAGACTTAGTGCTCTCTAAGCTCTATGACCTACTATTTCCTAAACATCTCTATTCAAGAAAGGGGCAGTCTCTCAAGGTAGAGACTCAGATGCCTCTCTATGAGGATTAAATTCTAAGCTTACTGGGGATTTCTCACCTCAAAATTGTTTTCCATTATTTTTTTTCCAAATGCTTTATTAAATTCTGGTTTACATCAATCATTCCCACCAGATTTTGAGTTACAATGTTTTTTCCCCATTTTTCCCTATACCCCACCCCAGAATAGCAGTTCCACAGGATAACCCCTCATCCCATCTGCTCTCTCCCATATCTTCTCCCATACCCCCCTCGACTTTTCCAGTAGGGCAAGGAGAATCTCCATGCCGCAATGCCAGCACATCTTATTTCCCAATTATATATAAAATAGTATTAATAAAAGTATTTATATATTTTTACACATTTGATTTTAAAACTTTGAATTCGAGATTCATTCTCTTCCTCCCTTGACACCCACACTTACTAGTAAGATAAGCAATTCAGTACAGGTTGTAGATGTGTAGCTATGCAAAACATTACCATAGTAGATATGCTGTAAAAGACTGACTATATTTCCCTCCCTCCTATCCCACCTCCCACTTGGTCTATTCCCTACTTTGATCCTCTCCCTTTTCAGAAGTGGGTGCTTCCAACTTCCCTCACCCCTTTCCCTCCCAACCTCACTTCCATCATCCCCCCTACTCCCCTGTAAGGTGAGATATCCTATTTAGTATGTACGTCATTCTCTCCCTGATCCAAACTCAATGAGAATAAGGTTTTGCCTTTTTGCCTTCCTGTTCTTCCCCTCCCTCGTAACCATTTTCCCTTACCCCTTCTATATGAAATAGTTTACCCCATTCTGTCCCTTCCCATATCTTCTCATTATATTCCTCTCTCACCTCTCAATTTCACCTCTTAAGTATCATCTCTTCCTATTAAATTTGACCTGTGTACTCTATCTATGTATACCTGTAAACATATATACACACATTCACATATGTATTCATATGCCCATATACCCTTCTTCAACTATTTTCATACTGAGAAAAATTTGATCAGTTACAGTTATTGTTTTTTCCATGTAGGAATGTAAACAGTTCAACTTTGATAAGTTCATGATGTTTTCTTTTCCTTGTTTATCTTCTCAAGCATCTCTTGCTTCTTGTATCTGAATATCAAATTTTCTATTCAATTCTGCTTTTTTCATCAAGAATGCTTGAAAGTCCTTTATTCCACTGAATGACCATATTTTCCCCTGAAACATGATACTCAGTTTTGCTGGATAGGTGATTCTTGGTTTTAATCCCAGGTCCTTTGCCCTCTTGAATATCATATTCCAAGCCCTTCAATCCCTCAGTTGCCAGATCCTGTGCTATCCCGATTGCATTTCCACAGTATTCGAATTGTGGCTGCTTGTAATATTTTCTCCTTGATCTGGGAATTCTGGAACCTGGTTATAATATTCCTAGGAGTTTTCTTTTTAGGATCTTTTCCAGGAAGTGATCAGTGGATTCTTTCAACCTCTATTTTGCCCTCTGGGTCTAAAATATCAGGGCAATTTTCCTTGAGAATTTCTTGAAAGATGATTTCTAGGTTCTTTCTTTGATCATGGTTTTCAGGTAGTCCAATAATTTTTAAATTATCTCTCCTGGATCTATTTTCCAGGTCACTGGTTTTTCCCATGAGATATTTCACATTGCTTTCTATTCTTTCATTTGTTTAGATCTAGCTTCCATTTGCTCCAGTCTAACTCTGAAGGAATGAATCTCCTCAGTGAGCTTTTGAGATTCTTTTTCCATCTGGCAAATTCGGCTTTTTAAGGGATTCTTCTCCTCATTGCCTTTTTGACCCTCTTTTGCCATTTGAATTAGTCTGTTTTTTAAGGTGTTATTTTCCTCAGTCAGGCTGCTGACTCTCATTTCATACTTTTCTTGCATCTTTCTCATTTCTCTTCCCAATTTTTCCTCCACTTCTCTTATCTGCTTCTTAAGGTCCTCTATGGCCTGTAGCCAGGTTGTGTTTTCATTTGGGGCTTTTGGTGCAGGAGTTCTGACCTCATAGTCCTCCTTCTGTTCCATGCTTCGATCCTCTTTGCCCCCCAAATAGGAGTCTAATGTTGCATTTTTCTGTTTATTTTGTTTCCTTTGCCTAGGCATGTTGCCACTCAATTACTTGACTTTTGGGCTTGTTGCCACAGTAGGATTCTGCCACCAGAAAGGGGAAAGTCCATCCCAAATGCTGGGGATTTCTCAGTTGCCACAGGTATTAGTCAGGTGCCCTATCTGAAGCCTCCACACGTTCTGGCAAGCTGGTCACACATCCCAAGACCTCCACCCCAGACTACAATCCAGATCCAAGAAGGGTAAAGCAAGAGAGATTGCCCCTCAGACTGATTGCCAGGTCCCCCTATAGACTGCAGGACAGGAACTGAAGCTGCAGCATGTGTCTGCAGCTGTGCTGAAGCGTCTCAGTGGCTTCTCACCCCCAGTGAAAGAAGCCAACTCGCTCTCACCACTGAGTCGCAAAGTCCATACTGCACTAACCTTTCACTTTGTAGTTGTCATCTATGTTTTGGCAATTCTGGAAAAGCCACAGCTGCTGGTGTTCTGGAGTCCTTCAGCCAGTTGCTGGTCTGGCTCCCTTGGGACTAAAACCTCAGACTAAAGCAGGCCTAGGCTTGGCTCCCAGAATGCTGTGCTGGCTGCTCCATGCTGTGCTGCCAGGCTATCCTCAGCAGGAGGTTAGCTTCTCTGTGTCATTTTGTGGGTTCTAGAGCTCCAGCGGTTGTTCAGAGTCCCCTTTTATATAAATTTGGGGGTTGTGGGAGCAAGAGCTATGCTGTTTCTACTCTGCCATCTTGACTCTGCTCTCCCTTTCCATTAATTTTTAGGCTCTGGAGTACTAGGCTTGTCTTATCCCTCCTAGCCTGAGGAAAAAATGATTGAGTATATAGTAAAACCTGATTGATTAATAAAGGCAAATTATTAGCATCAAGTCATAGAAGAGAAACCTACAAAGGCCAGGTGATAAAAATGTAGAGAATGTTCCTTTAAACATTGAAGCTAAAATATGGAAAGTTCTTCCACTGATATCCTATACTCTTATTTATCTTTTTGCCTCCTCATCTATCTCATTCTCTTTTCCTCCTATCTCAGAGAATCAAGTGGTCCTTTTTCCTAAGGCAAGGCTGTCTTTGGTGCTTTCTTTTCCTTTGAGGTATTTCCTGCCAATTGTTCCCTTTCCCTCATGCATCTTCAATCTAGTATGCTCCTTCTGTGTAGAACTTCATCTATCCTAAAATAACCTTCATAAATCCTTGGCACTTGTTCTATCTCTACCCATGCCTCCACTGTCCAATTGCCAGGAAGAGAAGTCAGCTTTCTATGCATACATTTCTTTAACACCTCCTCATTCCTCAAAGACTTGTAAACTTACTTCTATCTCACAGAATCTCAGAACTGGAAGAGATACCAATGACTAGCTAGTCAAATTTATACCTGAACAAGAATACCCTCTATAAAATTTGATAAATTGTCTTCCAGCCTTTGTCTGAAGACTATGAATGAAGGTGAACTCCTGGGACTACTCATTCCACTTTAGTAAGGCTAGAAAAGCTAGGAAGAATTGTTGTTTTGTTGTTTTGTTTTGTTTTGTTTTCTCCTTGACATAAAACATAATTCCACCATTTTGGCTTCAACCTATTATTTCTGGTTCTACTCTCTGGGCTCAGAATTGTCCATCCTTCTTCTTTATCCCACACTAACCTTCTCTTTACCAGGTTGAACATTCTCTGTCTCTCCATTTAATCCTCATAACAATCAATAAGCATTTATTTATTAATTTATTAAGCACCTACTATGTTCCAGGTACTGGGTAAAGCACTGGGGATACAAAAAGAAACAGAAACCAGTCCTTTTCCTCAAGGAGCTTACAATCAAATGGTCTCCAAGACCTTACTGAAACTTTTCCTCTGGTGTCTTCCTTTTTCCTTCACAACCAGTTAAATGTCCTTCTGCCCATTTCATAGACAGAGATAGTAAAGGTGGAAAAATGAGAGAAGAAATAAATTATGGAACTAGTGAATCTTTCAGATGAGATCAGGGATATGAAACCACAGGGGAGTATAGAAGGGGCTCAATAAGTCCTCCTAAATATTAATTAGTCAGCAAGAATTTATTAAGTGCTTCCTATGTTCCAAGTACTCTGTTAAGCCCCAGGAATCGAGACATAAGAAGAAAAAAGATATTAAATGCACTAGGGTTAAAAAATTGTTTTGACACATGATTTGTAATGCTTTCTGTGTGAATAGCCTCTGAAGCTAACAATCTCTCCTCTACTACATAGAAATGTTGATTAAGTTATTACACTGGAGTTTGTGGTAAATAGCTCTTAATCATATCGGTTGGTAAAGTGATGCTGTAAATTGGAGAGTCTTGATATAAATAAGCTAAATAAGGACGCATGAACTAGTAATAAAAGCTCCTCACTCTCAACTTACCAGTTCCTCCCCTTATCCTATACCCTACTGTGTTTCCTTTAGAGTTCTTAAATAGATATGCTTCTGTAAATCCTTTAATAAGAATATTAAAAATGAATCAAAGCATATTAGCATCAATTCAACCAGTGTGCACATTCCCTAGGCTATCATTTTCCATCTCTCTGTCTGCTTTACTACATTCCCTTCCCTGAGCCCCCCACTCCTACCCCAGTAGTAGGCAAGTTAGAAGCCTTGGAGTTTATTCTCCCAATAAGGATTCCCAACCAGGAACCTGAGGGTTTTCATTCATGGCAAAATGTTTGTGGTAAAGCACTGACCAAATTGATGTGACAAAATTCCCACAAATATGCTTTTGTATTTTATCCAAGAATGGCAGAGCTCTCAGGAAATACTATATTCAATGTGGTCTCATGCCCTGGAATTTGTAACACAGACCCCCTACCCCCCCAGCTTCTCAATTCCTAGGGCAAACAGTTTGCAGACTAGGGAAGAAACAGAGGAAGGAAGGAAGGAAGGAAGGAAGGAAGGAAGGAAGGAAGGAAGGAAGGAAGGAAGGAAGGAAGGAGGGAAGGAAGGAAGGAAGGAAGGAAGGAAGGAAGGAAGGAAGGAAGGAAGGAAGGAAGGAAGGAAAGGAGGGACATATTAAGCTCCTACTATTTTTCAGACACTGTACTTTACAAGTATTATCCTATTTAATATTTATTTCACAATAACCTTAGCAGTTGCTATAATTATTCCCATTTTATAGTTGAGAAAACTGAGTAAAACAGGGGTTACTAGCTTGCTCAGGGTCACACAGCTATTTTGCTTGTGTGTCTGTTGCCAAAGCTCAACTCAGATCCTCCTGACTCCAGGCCTGGGGTTCTATCCAATATGTCACCCAGCTGCATGTATGTGGTATACAGCTAAGTATGTTAAGGATGTGTGTTGGCTATCCATTAATACAGGACATGTCTGAGAGAACTTTGCCCCTGCCCCTTACTCAATGGATGAACTTCTGTCTATCCAGAAAAAAAAAAGACAAGTAGACAGAGACAAGGCATGGGTTTCAGATTTTTCTTTTCAGATCCTATACTCTCCTCTTGCTGCTTTCACCAGTCACCTGGCTTGGCACTATTCTCATCCTCACTCTCCTCCAAAGGTTTCCTTGAATGGGGCATGAGAGCCATATGTGAAATGAGGCATTTTAATGAACTGGATCTTTGGGAAGGTGCATTCCACATCTAATATTTCATGATCTTAGGTCACTTCCACTTCTTACATTCTATGTTCTAAATTTCTGTTTTCTAACAACAAGGAAATGCCTGGTTTGATAAAATCCTCTCCATTTTCAAGGTTTTCATAGACAATGTACTGTTTCTTAAAAGAAAAAAAAAAGGGAATGGGGGAACAAAGAAAAAAGCAAAATATCTGAAGAGACAAAATGAATGTCTGATGAAAGAAAGAAAGTAAAAGAATTAAATTCAGAGGTACAAGGAAATAAAGCCTCAGATAGTTACCAAGAGAAAGTCGTTTAATCTTTCATAGCTTCATGGGCTTTTGGACTCCATGGTCTCTATGGTCTTTTCCTATGTAGTAGCCTTCACACTTTAATTAGTAAGAACTGAATACTGGGGTTAAAATGATAGAATTCTTAGAAGGAAAAAAAATACCACTCTTAAAATTTGTGATAAGGAAGTTCATGAAAGACAGAAATAATCTGAAACATATCACAGATTTGGAGAGAACAATTTTTTTTAAAGAGTTCGGAGGCCTAAAATTCTACACAGAGGCAGTGTGATCATTACTATGCAATCTCTGAAGAATTATTTGTAAAAGGCAAATAGCTCTCTTTAAGACTACTGGTGGAGGTGAGTTTTTATCCCTCCTTCTCCTCTGGTGCTCACCCTTGGAATTTGGACATGACTAGACTTTTCTAGCCACTCCCCTTTTGCTCCCACCAGGCATGACCTGCTTTTTTTTTCTTTTTTTTTTTTAAAAAGCAATTGGGGTTAAGTAACTTGCTCAAGGTTACATGGCTAGTCATTTGATTTATGCGTGGGTGCTCATTTTCTGAGGCCGGATCTGATCTCTGGTCATCCAAACTCCGAGGCCGGCACTCTTACTCACTGCACCACCTAGCCGCCCCTTTAGGGCAATTGGGGTTAAGTAACTTGCCCAAGGTTACGCGGCTAGGTTTTTGTTTGTGCGGATTAGGTGTTGGAGGCCGGCTCCGAACTCAGGTCCTTCTGATTCCAGGGCTGGCGATCTATTCACTGTGCCACCTAGCCGCCCCATGACCTGCTTTTTAATTGCTGCCCTCAGAAAACATCCACATGACCAACACTGGCCACTCTCCTCTTCCCTGCCAGACAACTACTGCTATTTTGATCTCAGATTGTGCCCAGAGGAAAAAAGACTAGATCTATGCTTGCATTGTTTTGGGAAATTATGTTTTATAAATTATGAAATCAATAAGATTCACTCTCATATGGCTCTAGAGCCCCCAGGCATATCCTAGAAAAATTCAAACAGACTGTTCTGATTTTTTTTCTCTCTTCCTCTGCATAACATGACACATATCTTCATTTTCTAACATTCCATTCAAAATTAGGAAAATAGCAAAACAGAAGCAACCATGATCAATAATTTCATATAAGCTGATATTTAAACCTAATTAAATATAAATATAAATGCTACTTCAAAAGAACAGAGATAAATTTTGTAATGAGGACTTGCTCTCCCTTGCAGGAGAAAGTATAGATATGAGGAGAAGGGAGAGAGGGAAGTGCCTTAAATTTCATTCTTGACCACCTCAGATATATACTATCTCTCTTATCTCACTCCAGTTGGCATTCACATGCTTTAGCTTCACTAGCATGGTGGTGGTATTGTTTAATTATTAATTTATATGAGGGAAGGAAGCAATAAGCTCTTACTAAGTGCCTACCAGGTGCCCAGACTGTCAATCCCCTTTATATTAAGGATGAGCAAATTGAGTCCCAGAGAAGCAAAGTATAAGATACAAGGTCAGTCATATAGGGGGAAGGAATAAGGATTTATTTTGTGATTGCTCTGTTCCAGACACCATGCTAAGCACTTTAAAAAGCTTATCTCATGTTATCTTCACAAGACCCCTATAAGTTTGGTGTTATTATTATCCCCATTTTACAGCATTTAGTGATTAATTGACTTTCCCAGGGTCATTCAGCTAGTGTCTGAGGCTAGATATGAATTCAAGTTTTTTTACCTCCAGGTCCAGGGCTCTATACACTGTGCCTCAGAAAAAACCTAGAATCACTTGACTTCCAAATATTAATAGCCACTATAAAATTTCTTACAGTCATTGAAGTGTTCTTTTTAAGAACTACAACTTTTAGAAGTACTCTTGGAGTAATATCTACCTTTAAAATCTCATAATTAAAAATACACAAAAGGTAGCAATGAGACTTTTATGTCACAAAACCTAACACTCATGACAAATAACCAAAGAAAAGTGTGGAAAATATCTTTCTTTTTTCTTAAAGCACATAGAGTGGAGAAAGACTTGAATCAGGAAAGTTAATGATAAGGCTATTTAAAAAGTTCAAGAGAGAAGTAATAAAGTTCTGACCCAGGATAGTGGGGGACTGTGGTGTCCTCAACAGTAACAGGGAAGTTCAGAAGAGTGGTGTATTTAGGGAAAAATATAATGAGTTCTGTTTTGGATATCTTGAATTTGAGTTGTCTATGAGATATCTAGTTCAAGATGTCTATAAGGCAGTTGGTGATGCTTGGCAATAACTTAGGACAGAAAATAAAGTTGGCCATCATTTGCATGGAAATGATAATTGAGCCCATAAGAGATGATAAAATCAACAAGCAATCTAAATGGGAGAGAAAAAAGAAGAGAAATTAAGGCAAAGCTTTGGAAGACATCCATGGGTAATGGTGGTAAAATGGTTTAAAAAGACAGCAAAAGAGATGAAGGACAGATCAGACTGGTAAGAGAAACAAGAGTAAACAATGCCACAAAACCTAGAGAGGAGAAAGTTTTCAGGAGAAGATGATCAAATGCTATAGAGAGGTCAAGAAGAAAAAGGATTGAGAAAAGATCACTTTTTTGTGATAATAAAATGTAAATTTTTTAATAGAACTATCTCACTTGTATGACAAGGTCAAAAATTGTAGTGTGGAGGAAGTGGATGCTGGAATTGTAGATGGTTTTCTCAAGGAGGTTAGCTGTGAAGAAATTAATAAAAGCTATAGGAATATAACCAGTGGAGGTGATAGGATGAAATGAGGGATTATTTTTTTAAAGGCTGGGAAACTTGGATTTCTCATCCTTAAAAAATTCCTCTTTGGTGTTTATAAGTAGCAGTGAAGGAGATGTTTGACTGGGAAAAACTGAAGCTAAGAAAATGGGGACAGTCTGCTGGAGAAAACAGAAAGGGATAGGTTTAAGTGTGCTTTTACAAAGATTCTCCTTGGCAAGGAGGGGGATCACCTCCTTATTCAATACCTCTTGAGTGAAGAAGTAGAGTGACATGTCTTAGTCATGTTTGCTGAGATGAAGGGAATAAAAAGGAGCCCTCAGAAAATTGTGAGTTATAAAGCAAGGTCTTTATATGAGGTGAAGTAGAGGATCCCATGGAAAGCTTGCAAAGGGATGGGAAGTTTTACAATATCCACTATGCAGAGTATGATAAGAAATAAATTTTTGCGGGGGGAGAATAGAAGGATTTCCTTGACTCAATAAGGGCCCAGTTGAGATTGAATGACATAAATTTATAGTGGGCCTGTTCGTGATTTCCTCCACTGCAGTATAGTATTATGTAGATAGAAATGAAAGAGATGAATCGTAGGAGTAATTCAGGGTTAGGGTCTGTCAAGATGTGTTGTGAAATATTAGAAAATAGAGAAGAGGTGGGCAGAGCCAAGATGGCGGAGTAGAAACAGCAATTCCAAGGTGCTCTCCCCCCAGACCACTTCCAAACCATGTAAAAGGGGACTCTGAACAACTTCTGGAGTCCCAACACCCACAGAATGACACAGAGAAGCTAACCTCCCGCTGAGGACAGCCCAGCAGCCCTGCAGGGAGTGGCCAGCGCAGTGCTCTGGGAGCTGACAGCACAGCGTGCGAGGAGCCAAACCCAGGTCTGGATGGAAATCCCAGCAAAAGAGCTGGGATTAAAACTGAGAATCACCTACCCAGCGAAACTGAGTATTTTGTTTCAGGGGAAAATATGGTCATTCAGTGGAACAGAGGACTTTCAAGCATTCTTGAGGAAAAAACCAGAGTTGAATAGAAAATTTGACATTCAGACACAAGAAGCAAGAGATGCTTGAGAAGGTAATCAGGAAAAAGAAATCAAAAGGAACTTATCAAAGTTGAACTATTTACATTCCTACATGGAAAAACAATAACTGTGACTGATGAAACCTTTCCCAGTACGAAAATAATTGAAGAAGGGTATATGGGCATGTGAATACATATGTGAATGTGTGTATATATGTTTACAGTTATACATGGATAGATGGCACAGGTTGAATTTGGTGGGAAGGGATGATACTTAAGGGGTGAAGTTAAGAGGTGAGAGAGGTAAGTGGCAAGAGGAGATGGGGAGAGACAGGGTAGCGTAAACTATCTCATGTAGAAGAAGCAAGGGGAAGTGGTTGCAGGGGAGGGGAAGAACAAGAAGGCAAAAAGGCAAAACCATATTCTCATTGAATTTGGCTCAGGGAGAGAATGACATATATACTGAATGGGATATCTCACCCTGCTGGAGAGTAGGGGGAAAGGGTATGAGAGGGGGAGTGATGGAGGGGAGGGCATTTTGGGGGGAAGGGAGGTTGGAAGTACCCACTATAGAAGAGGGACAGGATCAAAGTAGGGAATGGACTAGGTGGGGGGTGGGATGGGTGGGAGGGAATTATAAGCAGCCTTTTATAATATCTCTACTATGTAATATTCTACACAGCTATACATGTACAACACATACTGAATTACTTATCTACCCAGAGGGAATGGGTGACAAGGGAGGAAGGGAATGGATCTGAATTTCGAAGTTTTAAAATTAAATGTTTAAAAAAAAATATATATGAAAGAAAATAGAGAAGAGAAATTGCCCTTATTTTTTTTCTTAAAGGGGTAGAATGGAAAACAAGTGTAATTCATAAAGGAAAAAAAAAAGCCGGTGAACTTGTCTTTTATTCCTAGACAAATGTTAGGACATATTATAAAAGGGATGATTGATTAATGAGAAGAAAAGGAACCAGCAATAAAAAAGAATCAGCACAGATTTCTGAGTCATATGAGCAAGATGGCTGACTGGACTTTTTTTTTTTTTCCCAATCCCCACAACCTCTCAAGCCTTTCCAAAGCAGAAATGATGTACCAAAGATAAAGCAACTTCAACTGTTTCCATGGAATAGGACACCCAGAATCCAAAAGCTTAAAAAAAAATCCAGGAAATGACACTCACTGATCAGGAATACACTCAACGTGACACTTTGCATACTACTAACAGTGAGATCACACTAACAGATTAAATGACACAGCAGAGATTCACACCAAAACACACACCTGTACCCTATTCCCTCTTTCTTCTTTCCAATGCTGTAGGGATCCAAGCTCCAGGTTGCAGAAGATAGATTGTTCCCAGGCCTCAACATCCAGCTTCACCACAGCTCTTTAGGAACAAAAGCCTGCTGGGCCTATGGTCCAGAAAAACCAGCACTGCAAAGCACTGAACTTCTGTGCTGGGGAAAGCAGTCCCTGAACATCCAGTGCTGGGCCAGACAACTAAGGAACAGAGTGGGACAGGTCATCAAGACAGAACAACATTGATCTAGTAGGTTGTACAGCCCTCCAATAAGTCTTTCCAAGATGGAAAGAACACAGTATCCAGCCCCATTCTGACCACTCAATGCAGTTGGAGCAGAGATTTCAACTGGTGAACCAGGAATTTCCCAGGGTAAGAAGAGGCTGAGAGGGCAGCTGGGCCAGCAGCCGGCTGGAGGGACCCCAGAACACCAGCAGCTGTTGCGATTCCAGAATTATCAGCACAGGTATGCCTAGGACAAGGTGAGAGGTTAGTGCCCTATGGACTTTGGGACCAGTATTTGGGGAATGCATCGGCTTCCTCCCCTGGGGGCAAAAAGCCCCTGAAGAAACACGGCACAGAAGCCATTTTGCAGCATCACTGGCGGCTCTAGCTCCTGGTCTTCGAACTGTAGGGAGACTCAGCAATAAGTCTGGGGGTTAATCACTCTTGCTTTAAACTGCCTGGAACTGGATTGCGGTCTGGGGGGAAGTTTGGGATGTGTATCCAATTTGCCAGAGCGGGTGGAGGCTTTGCAGAGGCCATCCAACTGGTGGAAGTTGTGAAGACCCCATCTTTGGGCGGAAGCTCACCTTTCTGGTGCCAGAGTCTTACTGTGGCAGCAAGCCCCAAAATCAAGTAATTAAGTGGCAACATGCCTAGGCAAAAGAAACAAAATATACAGAAAAATTCAACATTGGACTCCTATTTTAGGGGCAAAGAGGATCAAAGCATGGAGGAGGACTGTGAGGTCAGAACTCCTGCACCAAAAGCCCCAAATGAAAATACAACCTGGCTACAGGCCATAGAGGACCTTAAGAAGCAGATAAGAGAAGTGGGGGAAAATTTGGGAAGAGAAATGAGAAATATGCAAGAAAAGTATGAAATGACAGTCAACATCCTGACTGAGGAAAATAACATCTTAAAAAACAGACTAACTCAAATGGCAAAAGAGGCTCAGAAAGGCAATGAGGAGAAGAATGCCTTAAAAAGCCAAATTTGCCAGATGGAAAAAGAATCTCGAAAGCTCACTGAGGAGATTCATTCCTTCAGAGTTAGACTGGAGCAAATGGAAGCTAGTGACTTTATGAGAAATCAAGATGCTGTTATACAGATCCAAACAAATGAAAGAATAGAAGGCAATGTGAAATATCTCATGGGAAAAACCACTGACCTGGAAAATAGATCCAGGAGAGATAATTTAAAAATTATTGGACTACCTGAAAGCCATGATCAAACAAAGAACCTAGAAATCATTCTTAAAGGAATTCTCAAGGAAAATTGTGCTGATATTTTAGACCCAGTGGGGGAAATAGAGGTTGAAAGAATCCACAGATCGCCTCCTGAAAAAGATCCCAAAAAGAAAACACCTAGGAATATTATAGCCAGGTCCCAGAACTCCCAGATCAAGGAGCAAATACTCCAAGCAGCCAGGAAGAAACAATTTCAATACTGTGGAAACACAATCAGAATAGCACAGGACCTGGCAGCTTCTACACTGAGGGATTGAAGGGCATGGAATATGATATTCCAGAGGTTAAAAGAGCTGGGATTGAAGCCAAGGGTCACCTACCCAGCAAAACTGAGTATCTTGTTTCAGGGGAAAATATGGTCATTCAGTGGAATAGAGGACTTTCAAGCACTCTTGAGGAAAAAAACCAGAGTTGAATAGAAAATTTGACATCCAGATGCAAGAAGCAAGAGATGCCCAAGAATGTAATCAAGGAAAAGAAATCAAAAGGAACTTTTCAAAGTTAAACTATTTACATTCCTACATGGAAAAACAATAACTGTGTCTGATGAAACCTTTCTCATTATGAAAATAATTGAAGAAGGGTATATGGGCATATGTTTACAGGTATACATGGATAGAGGGCACAGGTTGAATTTGATTGGAAGGGATGATTCTTAAGGGGTGAAGTCAAGAGGTGAGAGAGGAAAGTGGCAAGAGGAGATGGGGAGAAACAGGGCAGGGTAAACTATCTCATGTAGAAGAGGCAAGGGGAAGTAGTTGTAGGGGAGGTGAACAACAGAAAGGCAAAAAGGCAAAACCATATTCTCATTGAAGTTGGCTCAAGGTGAGAATCACATACATACTAAATGGGATATCTCACCTTGCTGGAGAGTAGGGGAAAGGGGCATGAGAGTAGGGATGATGGAGGGGAGGGCATTCTGGGGGGAGGGGACGTTGGAAGTAGCCACTATCAAAGAGGGACAGGATCAAAGTAGGGAATGAACCAGGTGTGAGGTGAGATGGGTGGGAGGGAAATATAAGCAGTCTTTTACAATATATCTACTATGGTAATGTTTTGCATAGCTATACATGTACAGCACATACTGAATTGCTTATCTTCTCAGCGGGAGTGGGTGACAAGGGAGGAAGGGACTGGATCTGAAAATCGAAGTTTTAAAATTAAATATTTCATAAGATGTCCAGGCATTGGGGCTCAGAGATTCACCTTGCCCTAATGGCAAAGTCGAAGGGGGTATGGGAGAAGATATGGGAGAGAACAGATTGGATGAGGGGATATCTTGTGGGACTGCTACTCTGGGGTGGTGGGTAGGGAAAAAATGGGGGAAAAATTGTAACTCAATATCTGGTGGAAATGAATGATGTAAACCAGAAGTTAATAAAGCATTTGTTTAAAATAAAAAAAAGACGAGGCTGAGACACTGAGATGCAGCCCTGATGTTTCATTTCAAACCCCATTTCCCTGGGGTTTACTTGGAAAAACCCAAAGAATCAGCAACAATAATAATTGAGACAATTAAAAGTTTCAGCAGATTTGCAGGTTATAAAATGTATCCTCAAAAATCAACATCATTTCTATATAATAATAAAACAGAACAACAATAGAAAGGTAAATCCCATTCCATATACTTACAAAATGTGTAAAATATTTGGGTATCAACCTCCCAAAGTATACAGAAGCTATATAAATTCAACTACAAAGCATTCTTTAAAGAAATAAAGAACCTAAATAGTTGGAGGAATATTCAGTGATAATGGATATCATACCAATATAATAAAAATGACAATATTACCAAAATAAATTTATGGTTTTAATGTTATACCAATCAAAGAACCAAAGGAATACTTTACAGAGCTTGATAAAATAACAAAATTCATTTGAAAAAGCAAAATATCTAGAATATCAAAAGAAATGATAAAAGGAAATACATCAAAATATGGTACTAAAGAATAGATAGATAGATCAATGGAACAGACTAGACAAAAGGGATTCAGAAATAATAGAAATCAATAACCCAGTGTTTTATGCAGTGGAAAGCACAAGGTACCTAAGGAAAAAAAATACTCTTATTTGATAAAAACTTCTGGGAACACTGGAAAGCAATCTGGCAGAAGTTAGGCTTAGACCAAAACTTTACACCATAGGCACATTAATTAGTTAGTGGAGTACAACCATTTTGGAAAGCAAGTTGTAATTATGCAAATAAAGTGACTAAAATATCCATATCCTTTGAACCAGAGACTCCATTATTAGGATTCCCAAGGAAGCCACTGATAAGAAAAAAAGTTATCATATACTCCAAAATATTTATAACAGTATTTTTTTGCATTAGCTAGGAACAAGAAACAAAGCAGATACCCAGATATTTTTGAGTGGCTAAACAAACTGGTACATGAATACAACCACAATGAAATATTATTGTGCCATAAGAAATGATGTGTATACTGAACACAAAGAAGTTTGGAAAGATAGATATGAACTGATGCAAAGTTAAGTAAGGAGATCCAAGAAAACAATATAAATAGTAACTACAATGTAAATGCAAAGAACAATAACATAAAAAAAATCTAAAGTAAATTTAACAAAATTATAAAGATCAGATGGGACTCAAATGAAGAGATATGAGAAGATAGCGATAACCTACTCTTTTATAAAGGTAGAAAGCCCACAGATTTTACAAATCGCACATGTTTTAATATGTTTTCAATATATCAATCAGTTGTGCTGACATTTTTACTCTCTAAAACAAACAGACCATTTGTCATATGGAATGGCTCTTGGGGAGGGGGGAGCAGAGGAATGTATGGGATACTATAGTAATGTAAGAAATAGAATATATGAATAAAAACTTATTTTACAAAAAGAATCAGCACAGATTCAGCAAAAATAGTTTTGTCTTATGTATTCCCTTTTCTGAGAGTTACTAAACCGGTAACATTATTAGTTGCAGTTGTTATGGAGTTACTCTGCTTCCTATGGGATCTTTATGTCTACATTTTCTTTCTTTTAAACTAGTTTGTTATTTGACTGATTCATCTCTTTAGTGTAAGTTCTTGAACTGAGACTTTCTGCCAAGGCCAGACAACTCTCCCTGTTGTGCTTTTGGGTCAAATGGAAGGCCTTGCACTGTCCCCTGGAGTTTCTGTACTGAACGTCACTTCTAAGGGTTACCTTTCCTTCCCTGATCTTTGAGATCCACAGTGCCGGACTGTCAGGACCCTTTATGGCATTTCAGGACAGAGTTCTAAGGTCATTGGAGGTTCTGTTCCACATCTTAGCACAGCTTCACCATCCTCCATACCTTCCAAGTTCCCCATTCTACAGTTTTCTGACCACCATGGGCTACTTTTTTTTTTTTTGAAGGGGGAAAGAGAATGGTCTTCAAACTACTGCAGCTTCCAAAGAGAGATACTTGATAGTTATACATGTCTGGTCTTATACTAGTCTCACTGGGAGGATGGGCTCATTTGCTTGTACTTGTGCTGGCTTTGTCTACAGCTCCTTCTCCTATTTCTCTTAGGTTTATAGCTGCTGTGTGTGTGTGTGTGTGTGTGTGTGTGTGTGTGTGTGTGTTTTGGAGTACAAGAAATCACTTACTGGACTTTCTCATTCTGTTTCTCTTTCATTATTTCATCTGGCATGAATTTTAGATTTTTACTAGAGTAGATACATGGATGCTCTACCTTTATTAAACTCATCCTGGCTACAACCCTTTCGACTTAGCATTTTTTTCCAGGGACAAGCCTTCTTGTTTTAACTCATGTATGTCTGTACAACTCTCACCCATTATCCCTAGTTCTGATTTCTGGGAACAAGTGGGATAAACCTATCCTCTGTTCCATGTTATAATCATTCAGATACTTGAAAACCACTATCCTGTCTCCTCTAATCTTTCCCTAATACTAAAAGTCTACATTTATAACTTACTCAAAGATTTAAAAAAATTTCATCATAGGAAATATGTAAGAAAGATAATACAACCATTGGTGTCCTCATCTTACAGAGGAGATAACTAAGGTTAAAAAAAATACACTTGTACATCATCATACAATTAGTAATTGTTGAGAATCAGAATTCAAATTCACTTCAAGTCTTATTCCTTTTGAGAATCCCCATACTACCTATATTCAGAGCAATCCAAGGCTTTTTTTTTTTTTACCCCAAAAGAAAAGGTCTTTGTGAGGCAAAAATTTTGAGCTGGATTTATATACAATTTAAAAATAATGAGTTTTAATATGAAGTTACTCCCCACCCTTAACAGATTGCTCATATGTGTCAGAGATTTCATCATTGGGTTATTTATCTTTTAAGCATGCCTGATTTCCCAAACACACCCCACAGTTCTCCTATATCCCTAATAAAACATCGTGGCATTTGCATTACCAACGGGACATGAATTAATCTGACAGCCAGTAAAAATTATGCAGAAGCAGGAAAAATCACAGTTTCCCAGTGTTGATGGGCATTTATTTGGACATTTGACAAAAATATTCGAGCATTTGGAGTACATACCCTGATTAATGATTACAATTGTTTAGCCAGCTGTCTCTGCATATCACTTATGTGTGTCATCATAACACCCATCTTCATCATTTGGAGACTTTTTAGAAGACTTATAATGAAAAATGATGCCAGAAGTTGAGGAATTTTTCTGGGGCAATTATTAAATTAAAAAATAGATCAGATCTGTAAAGTACCATACAGCACAGAATATTAGCTCATAGGATATAGAACATTAGATTTGGATAATACATTAAAAACATATATTGTTTCAGGGGCGGCTAGGTGGCGCAGTGAATAGAGCGCCGGCCCTGGAATCAGAAGGACCTGAGTTCGGAGCCGGCCTCAGACACTTAATCCGCACAAACAAAAACCTAGCCGTATAACCTTGGGCAAGTTACTTAACCCCAATTGCCCTAAAGGGGCGGCTAGGTGGCGCAGTGAGTAAGAGCGTCGGCCTCGGAGTTTGGATGACCCGAGATCAGATCCGGCCTCAGAAAATGAGCACCCACGTATAAATCAAATGACTAGCCGAGTAACCTTGAGCAAGTTACTTAACCCCAATTGCTTAAAAAAAAAATATATATATATATATATATATATATATATATATATATATATATTTAAAAAAAAAAAACAAAAAAAACAAAAAAAAAAACATATATTGTTTGAACAAAGAACATGGAACACTGGTGCTTAAAATGTTCTTCAACGCAGATACTAAGGCAGGTCCAGAGAGAGAAAATGATTTACTTAGGTTTATTTAGTAAATTAATGGCAGAAACAGAATAAGAACCTAGGCTCTCTAAACTCTTGTAAAGAATGCTTTCCCTTTTACTTCTTACTGTGTATTCAATATACCCAAATGAAAATTGCTCTATGTGAATGACCTAGACCAACTCCAGGTACAATGAGGAAGTGGTAAAAGTTTGCCTGCGAGACTTCATCTTCATGTTAGTATCTCTATTTCCTTTTATAAAATGCGTTTAATAATTTGGGACAATAATAACAATGAAAAAATATTGATAATAGTGATATTCATCATTACTGTTGTTATTATAATGGCTATTTATATGGCACTTTTAACTTTGAAAAATATTTCCCAAGCAATAATTCAACTGAGTCTCCCAACAAGTCTTTGAGGCAACCACTACTGACATTATTAACTCCATTTTACAAGTGAAGAATGATGTGGAGCTGACTCTTCATCTTTGAAGGCTAGTAGGGCAGAATACATACTCTGATAGATCATACCAAAATTGTAAGCTATGGCCTTAAGGTAAGGATGGTCTACCAGATGACCAAGCTAAGTACAGAGAGGTTTACCACCAGGTTAGTTATAGAATGATGAAGTTTTCTGCCACAGTAACTTTACAAGTATATATAAGATATAAAAGTCATGATCATCTGGAGTGGTGGCAGAATTATCCACACTGATTAGTTACAAAGCATTGGACCATGGGATTCTCATAATTTTTATTGTTATCATTTTATTATATTTTTGTATCTTTTCAAGTTGGAAAGCAGAGTTGGATTAGATAAATTACTGTCTCCCATACCTGAAATCTCATCCCTCCTCATCTTTCCCTCTTAGCTTTCTTGGATTTCTTAAAGTCTCAGCTAAAGTCTCACCTTCTGCAAGAAGCCTTTCTCCATCCTCCTCAATGCTAGTGACTGCGCTCTGTTGCTTTTCTCCAATTTGTCCTGCTTGTACACAATTGTTTGCACATTGTTCCATCTCTTGTTTGTATGTTGTTATTCGCATGACATGCTGCATCAGACTGTAAGCTCTTGGAGAGCAATGACTGTCCTTTGCCTTTCTTTATATCCTTCATGCTTAGCAGAGTACCTGGCACATAGTAGGTACTATAATAGGTAATAAATGCTTGTCAACTGACTGGCTGGAGAAGATATAAGAGCATTAAGGAACAATTTTATAATACTTGTAGGAGGGAAAGATAACCCAAGAATGGAAAATACCTACTCAAAATTATAATTGTCCCCAAAAAAGCAATTGGGAAGATAATAACTACTGACCCATAGGCCTACTTTCTAATCTTTATAAAACATGAATGAGAATGATATACAAAAATATTGAGGATGCCAATAATGAAAATAAGAAGGGAAGAGGTGACTTTCAAAAATGATTTTTTAATAGCCCACTCATTTCTCTGTAGTTACACAACTAACAATAAGTTACAGACTACAAGACCCAGTTAGGCTTTTTATTCATTGATTACCAAAGGAGTCTCCTTGGTAAACCAAATGCAGCCTTCATGGCCCTCCTCCAATAAGAACCTCAGTTCAAAACCCATTTCTCTTACTGTTCTTGCTATGGAGGGGAAGTCTTTTCACTTCGTGTATCTCATTTTCCTCGTCTATAAAACTAGGAGATCAGACTAGAGTGTCTCTGAGACCCCTTCCAGTTTTTTTCTGTATACAATGAATACATACATCCAGTGAATCCTAGTCCTGAATTGTTTTAAGGTAGACCAAGCTGTGGCTCATACCCAATGCTCTAGGAGTCCTGCTGACATGTAGAGCTAATATGATAAACTAATCTAAAGCTAAAGTTTTAGCTTATGACAAATGGCACAATATCTCTATAAGACAATGAATTTGCATTTTAAATGAAGCAGTCAATCTCTTAAATCAAATGAAGGATGAATGGTAGCATATCAGGCACAATAATTCAATAGTAATAGCTTATATTTACATAGCACTTTAAGGAAAATGAAGCACTTTCCCTATAACACCCCTGGGAGGTAGACTGGATGAATATTACTAGTTTGTTTTAAAGACCAGGAAAAGGAATCTGAAAAAAAAGGGACTTACCCAGGATCATAGAGATAGTCAGTTTTGGAGTCAAGATATAAACCCTCCTGCTTCCAATGTAATTCTCCTTATACCTATACCCCTCTGTCCCATAGTGGGGAACAGAATTAATCTTTGATCTGGAGCATGATTTTCATTGCCTTTCATATCAGGGTCTGTGCTCTTGCTTTTGCAACCTGCTTTGCTGGTGGATGATGCCCAGTAATACTCTTCTTTATCGATGATTCTTCCATCTATATTCTTCCATCTAAATGGCCTCAAGAGAGAAACATGGTGTAGTAGGAATAACACAGAATTTTGAGTCAGAAGACCTGGGTTCAAATCTCAGTCCCAGTACTATCTTAGAGGTGGCTGGATGGTATGGTGGATAGAGTGCTAAGCCTGGAATCAGGAAGACCTGACTTCAGATCTGGCCTCAGACACTTACTATATAGGGGTGTTATGAGGATCAAATGATACATTAGTTAGGTGCAGAGCACAGTGCCTCACCCCCCATATGACTGACCTTGGGTCTTTGGACTTAACATCTCTGGAATTCAGTTTGCTAATCTCTAATATAAAAAGGGTTGACTAAATAACTTCCAAGTTCCCTTCCAGCTCTAAAACCATAACTCGGTAATTAAATCTTCAGTTATTACAAAAGGTCCTGGACAATTCTCAAAAATTCAATTAAAAATACATTTCAGTGTACTTTTATTTAAAATGAAATGGATAACCAAGAGTGAAGCCAAAGAATCCCAATTCCTAAAAGTTAAGAATGTGCTGACATCCTAGACTTCTACCAATTTACATGTTACAATGCTTATTTGCCAGGGACTTCAAATGTCATCTAGTCCAAATAATGTCTGAAGTAAGAATCTACTCTACTCCAGAAACTCATAATTGATTATGCAACATCCCTGCATTTTCACTGGAGTTTTAAGAAAGGTAAAAAGAGAATTACAGAGTCAATGAATCTTAGAATCTCAAAGCTGAAAGGAACCTGAGAAGCCATCTAGTGTAGCCCATGCCTGAATATGAATTTCCCACAAGTGGCCATAAAACATTTGCTTGAATAACTCTTGTGAAATGGAACCTAGTAATCCCTGAAGCAGTCATTCCACCTTTGGAGAGTTTGGATCTTCAGGAAGCTTTTCCTGTATGTAAAACTTAATGATTGTCTTTTGTATTTTCCTCCAGCTGTTCCTGACATATGGAGTAAAGAAGGGGGTGGGGGGAAATCTAATACCACTTCCATAGAATAGCCTTTCAAATATTTAAAGAATCTATCAGATTTGAAAAAGTAACAAAAAGATAATAACAGTTGCTGTACTCTTTGGTGGAACTATAAATTGGTCCTCCATTTTGGAAATTAATATATGTAAAAAATCACTAAATTATGCATACACTTTGGCCTATACCCCAAAAAGATTTTTTTAAAGACTAAAAACTTCCTTGAATACAAAAATATTTATAGCAGCACTTTTTTTGTAGCATAAAACTAATAAGGAAGGAATTCCCATCATTTAGGAAACCACTGAACAAATTATTCCAAATGATTGTTATGGAATATTAGGTCAACACCAAAAAGAAATGGTGAATGAGATAACTTCAAAGACACCCAGGAAGAAATTTGGGAACTGATAAAGAGTGAAGTGAGCAGAAAAAGAACAGGCTGTTGTTTGTCTTTCCTTTATTAAGGAGGACCGATGACATCACAGTGTGAACTTCACATGAATTGGATTTAAGTGAGACAGAATCACATGAAATTGTCAGACTCTCACTTACAGGTCATCAAGTCCAGTGGTAAAATAAAACCCAAGAGATATACTTAAGAATTTTAAAATTTTGAATAAAACACTTTGAAATACTTAAGAATTCTGATTGATACAGCAATAAACTATGATTCCAGAGGACTGATGAGGAAGCACACTACATAATTCCTTTCAGAAGGCTGACAAATTCAAGGCGCAGCATGAGACATAAGTTTTTAGACATGGCAATATGTTTGGATTTCTTTTGCTTGACAACGCTTATTTGGTATAATAAGTGTATTTTTCTTTTTGCATTAGGAAAAAATGGAGGAGGCAAGAATAGGGTCAGCAAAAAAGAAAAGTAAGGGCGGCTAGGTGGCACAGTGAATAGAGTGCCGGCCCTGGAATCAGAAGGACCTGAGTTTGGAGCCGGCCTCCGACACTTAATCCATACAAACAAAAACCTAGCCGTGTAACCTTGGGCAAGTTACTTAACCCCGACTGCCCTAAAGGGGTGGCTAGGTGGCGCAGTGAGTAAGAGCACCGGCCTCCGGCCTCGGAGTTGGGATGACCGGAGATCAGATCCGGCCTCAGAAAATGAGCACCCACGCATAAATCAAATGACTAGCCGTGTAACCTTGAGCAAGTTACTTAACCCCAATTGCTTATAAAAAAAAAAAAAAGTAAGAAAAGAAGATAATTGAGGCATTTTATTTTTAAATTGCAAATAAAAGAACTGGAGGAAACATAGAGAAACCAGATAGTTTTGAAAGTATGGTGAATTTATTCTACACTTTTTTCCCCTCAAAAACAACTGTATCAGTGAATAGAGCATTGGCCATGGAGTCAGGAGGACCTGAGTTCAAATGCGTCCTCAGACCCTTAACACAAAAACTAGCCTGTGACCTTGGGCAAGTCACTTAACCCCAATTGCCCTCCAAAAAGCAAAAACAAAAAAACAACTGTATTGTAATATTCACATTTTTACACATTATACTGCTTTTCTGTTCTACTTTGATTATGGAATATTCTTTTTTTGGTTTTCATTAAATTCAGAATAAAAATATAATTAAAAAAAAACACTTGAAGAAAACTATTTGTTTAATATCCCCTATATAGCTCCACCAAGCTAAACATCATCAGTTCTTGTCAACTGATTTTTGCATGGCATAAACTTAAGACCTCTTGTGGATCACAGACTGAGCAAGCCTCCCTCCATCTTTTGTTAAGCATTATCTCTGCAATTAAAGGACTTCCTTGTCATTGTTCTGTTTGTCTTTTGTTTTTGAAGAGGACAATGACATCAAGGAAATGATGACAAAACTTGCCCTTTGAATTGAGTGAGGGAGGATTGTGCAAGATCACTAACCTCACTTACTCCTCCAGAGCCATCTGAGTCCAGTGACCAGATATTCATCAGGATGACTGGAGATGACCCAAGATGCAATGAGAGACCCTGACCCTTTTAGGCTAAGGCTTTTTCAAGTACTCACTTAGAGTGAGATAATGCCCATTCAGTAAATAGGCCTCTTTAAGAAGCGAGTCAGGGAATGGTCCCTTTAATTAGCAAAAAAGAAAAAAAAATTAAGCTGGGAGTAGAAGATGCTCAGGGTTGCTGTTCCAAACAGAAAACATTGACATTCACTCTATTCCAGGAGGGCCCAAAATATAGCCATTAAGTAGAGCTTGGGCAGGGACATATTGTGGTCCAATCTTTTTTTTTTTTTTTAATCCTAAACTTCCTAGTCATTCTCTTGGTTCCGAAGACCCTGCCAGTATCTAAATATATTCAAGCTTAATTATAGCATTCTGGGGTGGGGGAAGGAAAAGGGGAAAAAGCACAAAGTAAAAAGTACACAGAGGAGAACAAAAGAAAACTTACTAGGAAACAAAGAAAAGCTGGACAGCTTGCAATATATCAAGAAGTATTTATTATATAGGCTTTCTTGAAATGGAAATTTATTACTATATTTTTTAATCCTCTCATGTTCTGCTATGTATATTTTTCTTACATTTTGTATTGCTTCAATATTTATTAAAAAAAAAAATCCCACTACAAGAACATCCTATGTAATAATACCTTTCCAGGAGACTTTGAAGGTTCCCTGATTTCAGGAATCAATTTGGTCATTCACATCAATGTATGTTATCTAATCAGCCAGCTCTTGCAATATTCCTATTCAATAGCCTTTTGCCTGAAGTCTTCCCCCTCCTTTGTATTTTAAGAATATATCATTTCCATATAAACTCACATTGGGGAGCCTCTGCCTATATAGGTGGGGCTTCCTTGCTGATGAGCTCAATAAACTCCATGATAAGTTTAATTTGGGGGGGTCTCACTATCCCTGAGTCATCCACACCCTCTACCATCCCAGTTGCCTTCCACTTCTCATATTCTGTTATTCTGTGATTCTGTGATATTAAATTCGGCCCAAGGTTCTGGTCTGTGAGGAACTCTCTTGGAAATCATGGGTTTGTAGTTAGAGAATTTGATGGGACCTTAGAGATTACCTTGTCGAACTCAATCTTTTTTACATATATGGAAACTTAGCCTCCCATGGGTATCATTTGATTTTCCTAAGGTCACTTGGGTAGTAAATATCAGATCTGGGATTTGAAACTATGTTATCTGATTCCAAATCCAGTTCTCTTTGTACTATACCAATTCACTTTTTTTAGGTCATCAGTATACTTTTTAAAAATGGTATATATTAGCAAAATATTCCTGATATATGTGGGGGAACATACTGGATGGGGAATTAACTCATCAACCATTCTGAATTCCTTCTAAAATGAGGGGTGTGCTGGTAAATGTTAAACTATCAACAACCTGCTTTCTGGGAGAAAAAAAGTACATCACACACTTTTAAATTTAATCAGCATTATAAACATTTTCCCCATTACTTTTGTAAGTCTAGGTAATCAACACAACAATAAATGAAGCCCTAATTTGTAGGATTTGCTGAATACTGACCATTCCTTGACTCATTTCTTAAAGAGGTCTATTTACTGAATGGGCGTTATCTTGCCCTAAGTGAGTACATGAAAAAGCCTTAGCCTAAAAGGGTCAAGGTCTCTCCTTGCATCCTGGGACATCTCCAGTCATCTTGATGAATATCTAGTCACTGGACCCAGATGGGGTATACTCACTCTAGTACTAGTGCATGCCCACGGACGTGTACGCACATGCACAAGCGCGCGCGCGTGTGCGCACAAACACACACACACACACACACACACACACTGCTGCTATACCCAGAGAAGAGCAGTAGCTAGCTACTCTCAAAGGACCCAAGTTACTAATGTAAGTATGTGTTGCAAGACTGAGCCCAGACTCAACAATTCAAGAATTTGACCAGAGGAGAGTACAAGAGTTTTATTACCTGCCTATTACCCATTCCTAGATAATATGCCTCTCTTAATATAATCTAAGTCTCAATTAGAATGTTTTTTTTGTTTGTTTGTTTGTTTGTTTTGGTAGCCATCCTGAGTTTTGTGGTCAGCTAAAACTCTTAGCTCCTTTCAGAAAATCTGCCAAGTTGCTGCCCTCTAATATTTGTGAATTTAATTTTTTGGACTAAAGTGTAAGCCTATACTTACCGCTATTAAATTTAAACACATGAGCATATATTAGGTTGGTTGAAGGATCTGTAATGTTTCAACTGGAGGGGGAAAAATGACCAGGTCTGGTGGGTATATCATAAGTAGCTGCATACTCACCTGAAGACAGTAGAAAGTGTTTGAAGGGCTGCCATGCGGAGATAGTTGCAAATTCCTGTTAGGTGCCAGAAGGTTGATTTAGGAACATGGGTGGAAGCTGCACACAGATTATGGTTGATGTCAAGAAATACTTCCTAAAAATTAGAGTTTTCCCAAAGTTTAATGTGATGGCAGAAGAGCTGGTGGATTCTTCCCCTTCTTCAATGCCTTCATGATGAGTCTGGATGGACCAACAGTAGTGAATTTTATAGTGAGGATTCCTTTCATGCACAATCTAGACAAGATGGCTTCTGAGGTTACTTTGAACCCTCATGATTCTAAAATTGTGTGATTCTATAATATTAGATGCAGCCCAGGGTTCTAGACTGCTGAGAACTTTTTTTTTAATTCACACTCTTTCATCTTGTATATTATTTCCCCTTCCTAGCTTTGTGTCACCTGCAGAATTGATAAAGATGTTATAAATAACTTTATCTAAGTCATTGACAAATATGTTACATATCACAGGGCCAATCACATATACCTAGCATTCTGTAGGAGATTATTAGAGTTTCAAGGAAGGTGATTGGTTCTGAGGGAGCTTCTCAGGGTTCCCCAGAAGTTTATGGGCTCCTATGGAAACTCATCAGGGATGTGAGGAAATTTGTTAACTATGGAAGCTCACAAGGGTTCAGTGCAAGTTCACTAAGATTCTGCAGAAATTTGCTAGAGTTTTTCACATGATATTTTTAAATGTTATCAGCTGTAGGTATTTGGGGAAATTTTCTCATTTTAACTCCATGTGTGACTGTCTCTGCACATGAAGCCTGAGGCCCTTTCAAGTCACTATGCTGGTGACTATCTACTTTATAAACTCATAAGGTTAGCTGTTGGTAAAAACAAACTGCTATAGAATATCCCTGGAAAAGAAAATGCTGACTTAGTCACCACTCACTGTGCTACCTTGAGCAACTCAGTTTCTTTCTCTGAGCCTTATAATTCTGAGACTTCATTGGACATGATAAATTCTAGGATGCCTTCCTCTTCTTGCATTCTATGATCCTAGCATTCTAGTCACTGAGATTAAATAAAAGCCTCACCTCACCCCAATCCCCACTCCCCACTCTATCCCAGGCTGCTGTAAACTATCTTCTCATGTACTGTTGGACTCAGCCATGATGTAGTGAAAAGAACACTGGATTTGGCCAAAAGACTCGAGTTTAAATACTGGTTCCTCTACTTATTGTGCACCCTGTAGCAAGTCATTCTCCTGGGATCTTTTTTCTTCATTTGTAAATGGGGGAAGTTGGATCAGAATCAGTAGTTGTTAAACTTATTGTACCCTGTGCTCCTGTGTCAGGCAGTTGGGTGAAGTCTATGAATCCTTCCTCAGAATAATATTTTTAAATGCATAAAATGAAGTAGAAAGGATTACAAAGGAAATCCATTATACTGAAATAGTCTTATCAAAATGTGTTTGTGTCTGTCTGTTATGTATATATGGGTGTATATGTATGTGTGTGTGTATACATAGATAAATGGAAATTGGAAAGGAACACATACAAAAAAGAATCACAGAAACATTATCTATGTGAAAGATATTGATAACTGTAAGACAACAAATTATAATTTCTGGGGTACAGCTAAGGTGGGCATCAAAGGAAAAATTACATCCTTCAAAATATAAATTAACATAATAGAAAAAGAAAGAATCAATAAGCTGAATATACTTTTATAAAAAGAATCAAAGAATTTCAGTTTAGGTCAGAAATTCTGTATTACTTCTTCGTTAATTTCCACATTTTGAAAGATTTTCAATCAGCATCTATTTAGGTGGTAGAGATGGGGTTTAGGCTCTGGGAAACACTTTAAACTGATTGAATCTTCCCACTTGATGAGGTATTTGCCTGAGGTCATAAACTTTTCACTATTGCTAAACCCAAATCTGTTATTCTTAACCTAGCCTAGCCCTCCATTGTCCAGCTACTTCCCACCCTTGATCCTATCAAAATATCTTTCCCCAATCTGTTACCCTTAAACTAGCCCAGCCCTCCATTGTCTGTCATCCCCAGTTTACCTTCAGCTATTTCCCACCCTTAATCCCATTCCTGGAGTCTGACCTCAGTTCCTCAAGATTCTCCTTAGACTCCTCAAAACCTTCCCCAAACTCCTCCCCTAGACCATCCCTTGACCCCTCCCACAGTCTTTCTGTATATAAGATCCATCTTGCCTCCATGAAGGTGCTGAGAATTCAATACTCTGTCAGATTATTCTGGTCTGCTTGTCCAACACAAGCATCACAAATACTTAGGCTCCTTAAGAGTCTACCCATTATTGTGAATCTTTAATAAACTTTGTTTTACTTTGGTTGAGAGAAGGCAGGACCCAGTGTCAGCATTCTGGGGTCTCAAGCACCTCTAAAACCCAAACCTCAACAGTAGTTTTCCAAAAGCATCAAAGGAAAAATTATATCCTTCAAAATATAAATTAACATAATAGAAAAAGAAAGAATCAGTAAGATGAATATACATATATATATATATGTATGTATAAAAACTGCATAGGTTTCTCAAGGTCTGGGGTTCTCCAGTGACTCAATTCCAAAATCTGTTCATTCTCCAATAAAGATGATTGGGACAGGGAAAGGCACAGCTAAGACCAGGGATGTGTCCCAAGTTGCATTTTGAATGTACCCTATGTTTAAAAGGTATTGTACCAAGCAGTGCTATACAAAGGCAAAAATGAAACCCGCTGATGTCAAGGATCACACTTTTGATTGGGGGATACAGCATGTATGCATTTAAGTGAGTATAAGGTTATTTTAATGAGTGATCTGAACTGATCTTTAAAGGAAATAAAAAATTTCAGATGTGGGAGCAAGGAGGGAGTACATTCTAGATCTAGAAAAGAAATAGGGAAAAAAGCAAGGAGGGAGGAGAAAGTATACCAGGTTAAATAAAGCTAGGAGAGTATTTGAAGATTAGCATGAGTGTGTCATGAATATAGGAGGGATCATGTGTAAGTATGTTCCTGCTCCTTCCCTCCCCCACCTTCTTCCCCTAATCAATCTCTCTGCTTGACTGGTAATCTGGCTTGGGTGAGAGATAAGAGGCAGTAACTCTATTCCTTCTGATAAAATGGAAGACCACCAGGCCCCATGTAACTGGCACTTAAGGTTCTGAAGGAATTACCTATAATATGCCTTCTCTGTACTCTATTCCCCTACCTAAACTGTCATTTGACCTCCTGCCACCCTAAGGTCTCCTGGACCTCGCTATTCGTTCTTCTAATTGAGCCCTTAGGACATCCAGGTCTATCTTGGAACATTTTTTTTATATTGCCTCCCCCAATTAGAGTGGGAGTTTCTTGAGAGCAGATGCTGTCCTATCTTTTATTTCTTTATTTATATTCCCAGTGTTGCTTACCATAGTGTTTGACACATAGTAAGCTCTTAATGAATGCTCCTTCATCCCCCCACCTTTGTTTTCTTTCAAATAGTTGAGTTAAAATTATCATCTTCCCATGTAGAGATCTAAACAGTTTAGCTCTATTGAATCCCTTATGTTTTCTTTTTTATCTCTTTATGCTTCTTGTAATATAGAAGGTCAAATTTTTGGTTTAGTTCTGGTCTTTTCTATAAAAGAGCTTTAAATGCCTGGAAAAGGAATTAAACTTAATTCCTCTAGCATCTACACAACATACTTCCTTTTACTCCAATACACACACACACACACACACACACACACACACACACACACACACACACACACACACACACACACCTTGAAGTATTTTTGAAGCCAGACTGAAAAATGGAAACCAGTATTCATATATTCAGTGAAATTGTGTCAATTGTATTCACCTTGCCCAATAAAATAAGGCAAAAAACTATCATCCCCTGTTTCTTAAGTTTCATTAAGTAGAGTTTAGAAAACAAAGAGAAGTGAAGCAATACTCAAGAATTGTGTAGAAGCCTTTTAAAAAAGATGAAAGAAAAAAGAAAGAACAATTAGCAAGTAACTCCAGTTTCTGCAATTAAGATGGATCTTAATTATATTAGCCTAGATAGAGTCAGCTGAATTAGATTTGAAAGGGAATTGTTTAGTGGGATTCTTTGTAATTAGATGAGTTAATTCAAAACACTCAGAGCCTAATCATTCTATCAGCCATCCAATTCTTGATTGACAGATATACTAGTATATTAGGCCCAGTACATTCCAAAAGAGAAATATCCTTAAATGCCCATTTGCATCATATTTTATGGTTTGCAAATTGCTTTGCTTATATTATATCATTTGAGCATAAAAATAAAAATAATCCTGTGGAGTAGATAATCCATATATTATCTCCATGGCATGAATAAGATAAGAGGCTCACAGGGATGGAATAGTTAATCCAGTCACAGAGTTAATGTGTCAGAGATGAGATTTGAACCCAGATCTTTCCCTTATTCCAAATCCAAAAATTATTCTTCAGTCTAGCTTCTCACTTCATCACCTAACTGTATCTGTTTTCCCTGGGGTGATCAATAATCTCTTATTGACAAATCCAGTGGCATTTTTCAAGTCCCCATCTATCTTGACTACTCTCCAACTTTTAACAATTCACTACCTTGAAATAGCATGGCATCTGAACAAATTTTATTATTGACATATATTCCATATAAGAAGAATAATTTTGAAGAAATCTAGTTTCTTCAAATGTAAAACATATATTACAGATACTTTATCATCAGGACCATTCTTTGATACATCACAGAGAATGGGAGAGGTGCCATGGAGCTAGAGAAAGACAAATGTTTCCTTTCCAAAAAGAGGGACAGAAGGGGATCTACAGACTATAGGCCTATGGGCTTCATT
Organism: Gymnobelideus leadbeateri; assembly: GCA_011680675.1. Classification (NCBI taxonomy): domain Eukaryota; kingdom Metazoa; phylum Chordata; class Mammalia; order Diprotodontia; family Petauridae; genus Gymnobelideus; species Gymnobelideus leadbeateri. The sequence continues at coordinate 172,257 of WOXC01009044.1, forward strand.
TCAATTTCTGGCAAAATTTTGAACATATTAACAAATGGACATTTAGTGAATATCTGGAAAATAGAAGTAATGCCCACATAGAACCAGCATGGCTTTCCCCAGAACATGTCATGAAAAACAAAGCTTTTTTTTTGGGGGGGGAGCAGGTAACAATTACCAAACTTATAGATCAGGGGAATGCTGCAAATATAATATACTTAGATTATAGGAAATCATTACATAAAGTCTCTCACGATGTCCCTGCAGAAAACACAGGGATAGATGAGATTATAATGAGATAACCACAAAATTCATTAAATTGATTAAAAGGCCAGATTTGAAAAGTAGCCCTTAAGGGATCAATGTCAACTTTCAAGGAGGTCTACTGGGATTTGTGCTTGACTTTAGGCAATTTTAACATTTGTATCAACAACCCAATAACAACATGGATGGCATGCTTGGTAAGATGTTCTGTTGAAACAAAGCTAGGAGAGGTAGCTGGATGATAGAGCTAGGATGTCACAAGATATTGACACGATAGAGCATTAGACTAAATCTAATTAAATGAAAATCAATAAGGATTCAAGAAATGGATACATAAAAGGAAGGACCAAGTACATGCATTGTGAAGATTCTTGCAAAAAAAAGGGAAATGTTAAGAAGACCTGTCCCAGACAATCCCTAGCGGTGCGACCATGGACGAGACACTTAATCGTTCTATGCCTCAGTTTCCTCATATGTTAAATGAGGTGCCCATGCTTCTGCCATTCTTGAAAAAAATACTTGTTGGACTGTCTAGCCTCACAAGCTAGCCCCCTATATTTATCTCCATTTTGTGACTAAAATACATGAGAAAGCCATCTACAATAAAAGTCTCTACTTCCTTTCTACTTCCTTCTTAACTCTCTGGAGTCTGTCTTTTGGCTTCATCATTCAATTGAAACTGTTTTCTTCAAAGTTACCACTGATCTCATAATCGCCAAACCCAGGGTCTTTTTTCAGTCCCCATTCTTCTCAATATCTCTGCAGCCTTTGGCACTGTTATCACCTTCTTCTCTTTAATAGTCTTTTTCTCTAGGTTTCCTTGACACTACTCTACCCTCATTCTCCTCCTGCCTATCAGCACATGCCTTCTCTGTTTCCTTTGCTTGGTTTTCATCTAGGCCATATATGATACCTGGGACTATCCCTTGAGACTTTATTCTGGGGCTTCCTTTCTTTGCATTTTAGTTCTCTTGGTGCTTTCATTAGCACCTGGGGTTTCAATGTTCTCAGATTTATTTGTCCAGCCCTAACCTCACTAGTGACACGGTGTCTTCCATCTCCAATTGCCTATTGGACATATTGAAGTAGGTGTCCCATAGACACTTAAAACACAAAATGTACAAAATTAAACACATTAACTTTCATCCCAGACCCTTGCCACTTTGGAACTTTTATATTACTGTCAAGGGCACTAGTATCTTCTCAGTCACTGTGGCTTATAACACATACCATCCTTTACTCCTCACTATCTCTCATTCTCCTCCATCATATTTAATCAGTTTTCAAGTCCTATCTTTCTATCTTGGTAACATCTCTCAAACATACCCCCTTCTATGCTCTGATACTGACATGACCTTGGTGAAGGCTCTCAGTTCCTTATACTTAGACTATAGCAATAGTTTTCTGCTTGCTCTCCCCACTCCAGTGTATCCTCCATTCAACTATCACATTGTTCTTCCTAAAGGGAGGTCTGACCATGTCCATGTCACCTCCTTATTCATAAACTCCAGTGACTCCCTATATCACCACCAGAATCAAATAGAAAATCCTTTTTGCCTTTCTATAAATCTTCATAACTTGTCCCATTTTTACTTTCCATTTTTCTATTATATGTTACTTCCTACCACATACTCTTCAATGCAATGACACTGACCTCCTTACAGATCCTTGAAATAAGACACTCCATGTGGGAACCAAGAGCATTTTCACTAGATACCTGGAATTCACTCTTACCTCACCCATGCCTTTGGGCTTCGTTCAAATTTCAGATAAAATTGCACCTTTTGCAAGAAGGTCCTCTTTTAGAAAGCTATCCTAGTTCTCTTTCTTCTTAGTGCTTCATTTGTACAGAAGCTTTTCAATTTAATGTAATCAAAATTATCCATTTTGCAAAACTTATTCCCAGTTCATCCTGTATATATCTTATCTGTGCATAGGTGTTTATATTTCTTCCCCACTCCTCCCCCCATTAGACTGTGAGCTCTTTAAGAGCAGGGACTGTCTTTTGCCTTTCTCTGTACCCCCCCAATGCTTAGTACAGTATCTACCCATACTAGGAACTTAGATACAAGTTGACTAACTGACTAATAAAACCTACCTTACAATATTGTCATGAGGATCAAATGAGCTAAAATATTTGAAGAGTTTTCAAAACTCAAAGCATTACATAAATTATAGTGGTAGTAATTTTGTTTAGCCTAGAGAAGAGGAGATTCCTAAGGAACACATATTTGAAAGACTGTCACGTGGAAGAGAGATTGAATTTGTTCTTCTTGTCCCTGAAGAGCAGGCCCAAGACGAATGGGGGGAAGCAAAGGATGGACTGATTGAAGTGGGAAGTGGGAAGATACCAATTAGGCCATTAGTGTAATAAGCTTGGCATCAGGTGATGATTTGAATTAGACTTGATTGCTCTGAGTGAGGAAAAAAAAAAGAATGGATAGCAGACATTAAAGAGATAGAATGGGATGAATTGAATTTAGAGGGTGAAGGAAAAAGAACTAATCAAAGATAATTCCAAAGTTATAAATTTGGGTGACTGGAACAACTTTTAAGATGCATATTTACGTGTGATATAAGGAAAAAATATTCTTAACATTTAGAGCTACCCATAAGTGAAATGGGATTCATCAAGAGGTACAGTATTTTCTCCCATTCACAAAAAGGTTGGATAATCATTGTTGGGTAGGTTCTATTAAAATTTTCTTTTGAAGAATAAGTCGGATTAGATGGCTGCTGAGATCCCTTCCAACTTGAAAATTTTATGATTCAGAGGTCCTTCTATATATTTCAGTTCCATAAGACCAACTTCCTTTTGGGAATCTCTCTTTTGATGTCCCACCATCATTTCATATACAAGATAACCACAATGAGACACATATTTCTATTTAAACCCATCCCCTCCTACAAATTTACCTTATGCGTGTTGAACAGCACCCTTACCATTGTAACCATCTGAGTTATAATTTCATATTTATCTTTTACTATTTGTACTTCCTCATTTCCCAGAGCTGATATATTTCATTCCATCTCATTCATCCTATTTTTTCCACTCAGTCTAAATTTGGTCCTTATCATCAGTCATCTGGACTATTGTAAGAGGTTTCTAATTGATGTCTCTCCTTCCAGGCTCTGACCTGTCTAATCACATTCTCATACAGTTGCCAAAATAAGCTTTCTGTTATATAAGGATATAAAAAAAGTATATACAACATATATCCAAAAATAAATATTCTAGTTCCAATATTCTATTTTCTTGCATTCTATCATCTGTTTCCTTCTAATTCTAACATTCTTTGTTCCATGTCCTCATACTTATGATAGAAAGACAATCCTGGCTAATAATAATGGTGAGTCACATTACTACAGTGTTTTAAATTATACAAAACATTTCACTCACAATCATCCTATAAGGTCCATATAGTATATACATGTGTATATGTGTGTATATGTGTGTGTGTTGTGTGTGTCTGTGTGTGTGTGTGTGTGTGATATAGATACACATTTTACAAATAAGAAAAGTCAGGTTCATAGAGAAGAGGACCTGCTCCTGGTTACACAGCTGGAAAGTATCAGAAGTAAGTTTTTGAATTGAGACCACTGGCCTCCAGGTCCAAAGTTTTCTTCACTCCATTATACTACAGTGCTTCTTTAGCACTAAAATTCTCTAATTCTATGTTGAGTGCATTCTTGCAGGATAAAGTTTAAAAACGCGACTGCTTGTTAACAGGGCTATGTTAGTAGAACTGAAAATTTTCTGAGAAACATGAAGCTCTCATATCAGAAAGGAAGACATGACTATCAGTCAATATATTCTCAAGACCAAAGATAATAGAACAATTGAAAAAATAATATCTGGCCTTGAATCAGGGTAGCTGACTAAACTGCTAAGCCCTCAGACAAGAAGTTATTGTCAATCATTTCATAACAGTTTCATTGACTCTGATGACGCTAGTAAAAAGAAGAGGGAATTTAAAAAAAATGAAAGGCTCTGAGCCTGAAATGATGAACCAATGCCAATGACTGAAGTATTGCCCTCTTGTCTTTAAATACCACAGAGACATACCACAGACTCTTTCTTTTGCCTGAACATAGTTAACGAACTAATCCTGGGAATACAAAATAATTTTGATAGACAAGCCTATCCAGGGGCAGATGTAGCTTGATCTCTTCTTGGTTTATGTCTAAGATTCTCATCTGTGCCCTGAAGATGGTTGGAAAATGTTGGTGAATAGCCTTATCACTAAAGAAACTACCCTTATCAAACAACCAGTACTTTACCATGGGAGGAATACCAAGTACTGCTGTAATACAATAGGCCTGGAAATAGGAAATGCAGACATAAAGAAACTTCTACACTGAGAAGGCATTCTGGGAAATAGAGACAAGGCAGTCACCCATCTTCTGTCATGCCTGGATCTCTTCAAATCCCAAAATCTACCTCACAGAAGCATAGCTCTTACCAGCTTTGGTCCCCTGGCAGCAATCACTTCTCCAACTCCTTAAGTATACAAAATAATACTGCTTGATAGCATTATCCTTAGTTCCTTCAGGAAAACAAAGTGCTAATTACAGTGCTAATAATTAAGTCAAATTTGAGGATTGAAGAGATGACTAAGAATATGAATAGTTATTATTTTGTCTAACTCTAAAAAGTAGTTTTTTGGTAAATTGATTGGTATGGCACTAAATATATAGTTTAGTTTGGGTAAAATTGTCATTTTTATTATATTAGCTCGACCCAGCCACGAGCAATTGATATTTTTACAATTAGTTAGATCAGATTTTATTTGTGTGAGAAGTGTTTTGTAGTTGTGATCATATAGGTTCTGGGTTTGACAGGTAGATTCCCAAATATTTAATAATGTCTACTGAGACTTTAAATGGAATTTCTATTTCTATCTCTTGCTGTTGAGTTTCATTAGAGATATACAGGAATTATTATACAAATATACAGATATACAAAATTTATTTGGAAAAACAAATGGTCTAGAATGTCAAGGGAATTAATAAAAAGAAACGCTAGGGAAGGTGGACTATCTATGCCAGATTTTAATCTGTATTACACAGCAGCAGTCATCAAAACTGTTTGGTACTGGCTAAGAAGTAGAGTAGTGAATCAATGGAATAGATTAGGTGCAGGAGACCCAGCAGTTAATGAATATAATACTCTATTGTTCGATAAACCCAAAGACCCCAGTTTTGGGGATAAGAATGAACTATTTGACAAAAACTGCTGGGAAAACTGGAATACAGTATGGCAGAAACTGGGCATAGATCATTATCTAACACCATATACCAAAATCAAGTCTAAATGGGTTCATGATCTATGTATAAAGGATGATACTGTAAGCAATCTGGGAAAGCAAGGAATAGTTTACCTGACAGATCTGTGGAGAGGGGAAGATTTTGGACCAAACAAGAATTAGAGAGCATTATAAGATGCAAAATGGATAATTTTGATTACATTAAATTGAAAAGCTTCTGTACAAACAATGCCAATGTAACCAAGATCAAGAGGGAGGTGGGAAATTGGGAAAGAATCTTTACAACCTATGTCTCTGATAAAGGACTCATTTCTAAAATATACAGAGAATTTAGTCAAATCTATAAGAATACACGTCATTCCCCAATTGATAAATGGTCAAAGGATATAAACAGGCAGTTTTCAGAGAAAGAAATTAAAGATATCTATAAGCATACAAAGAAATGTTCTAAATCACTATTGATTAGAGAAATGTAAATCAAAACAACTCTGAGATAACCACATCTCTCCAGTCAGATTGGCTAAGATGACAAAACAAGAAAATGACAAATGTTGGAGAGGATGTAGGCAAATTGGAACACTAATGCATTGCTGGTGGAGTTGTAAACTTATCCAACCATTCTGGAGAGCAATTTGGGATTATGCCCAAAGGAGTATAAATAATTTCATACCCTTTGACCCAGCAATACCACTTCTAGGGTTATATCCCAAAGAGATCATAGAAGAGGGAGGAAGACCCAAATGTACAAAAATATTTATAGCAGCTCTTTTCATGGTTGCAAAGAATTGGAAATTAAAGGGATGCCCATCAATTGGGGAATGGCTAAACAAGTTGTGGTATATGAATGTAACGGAATATTATTGTGCTATAAGAAACGAGGAGGAGACGGATTTCATATTTACCTGGAGAGGCTTATACAAACTGATGCTGAGCGAGAAGAGTAGAATCAGAAGAAATTTGTATACAATCACAGACACATCATATGTGTGATGACCAACTATGACAGACTGGACTCTTTTCAGCAATGCAGTGATATAAGTCAATCCCAAAATGAAGGAGAGAAATGTGCCATCCAGACATATAACTAGAAAGAACTGAGCTTGAATCCTGATGGAAGAAAACTAATTGATCTTTTTCTTTTCATTGTTTGGTTTTATTTCTTCTTTACCATTTTTCATCCCACCTAGTACAATACACCTTTGTAATTGGACTAATGTCTAATATGAATGTATTTGCAGATCCTATACTGGACTATATGCTGTCATGGGGGTGGGGAGAGGGAGGTAAATGAAATTTGAAAATCAAGGAACTATGGAATTGAATTTTGTTAACTGAAACTAAACTAATAAATCAATTTAAAAAAGAATATGAATAGTGCTAGATAATAGAACTTGGATTTCTGGAACACTATTTACAGAAAAATACAAACGATAAACTATTGGTCAGAGTCAGTATGAAAGGTTTGATGTAAAGGGGAATCTAGATTTTATAGGAGAAATCAGACCAAGTAGGCTGAGAAGCTATCAAAAACAAGATTCTGATGACACAAGGTGAAAGAATTCCAATGAGAAGAAAAGGAGGATATATATATATAAAGAGACAAATACAGCTGCACAAAAACTCAACTATTGACTTATATTTTTCAAATACATGCAGAAAGAGAATGGAATCAAGATAATCAAAACATGGCATGGTCCCATAGAAATGGTGTCATGAGGTTAAATGAGCTGATGCTAATAAAGAGAGCTAAGGGCAATGAAAAGTGCTATTAGCTAGACTGATACAAAGACCAGGGTCAAAGAAGGGATAGGATCACACCATGGTGTGAATGTAACAATGAAAACTGACTAAGGGAGAAGGTAGAATTGTTTCTGTCAAAAAGAATGAGCCATAGACCAGAAAGGATGTAAGTACAAGAAATATGATTACTAGGAAGATAATACCATAGATAGGTAAAGATATAGTTTGAGGATAGTTTTGGTTTTTTTTTTTTTACTATACTATAGAACTATATTATAAAGATATTGTGTGAAGAAAATGGTTTTCTCCCCAATTTCAAATCATCTGACTCATGTGAATTACATCCTAGGAAACTAAAAGAATAGGATGATGTGATTACTGAAACTATGCGAGTAATCTTGAAAGGTAGTAAAGAATAGGAAAGGTATCACAAGATTGGATAAAGTTAATTTCAAGAAAAGAAGGAGGGGAATGGACTCTAAAATATATATCAGTGAGCTTAACTTTGATTCATAGCAAAATTCTGGAAAATACTAATCAACAGATGGTTAGAGAACACCTAAAAAAGGAAGCAGTTAACTCACAGAGCCAACATGGCTTTATCAAGAACAGAACAACCCAGACTAGCCATATTTCCTTTATTTGACATTGTTACTATATTTTTAGATCAAGGGCATTATTATAGATATAAAATTCTCAGATTTTGCCAAAACCTCTAATACCATATCGAATGCCATTCTTGTGGGGGAAAATGTAGATACTTGGACTAGATAATAGTATACTTAGATGGTGTTTGATAAAGTGGAATAGCTGGATTCAAAGAATAGACATGGGCATTTGGTATCTTCTCGTAAGGAGGATTCTATCAGTGTTCAAAAACCTTTGTTCAATTCTGTCCATGTGCATATACACATACATATATACATATATGTAATCAATTATTTTGATAAAGACATAGGTGGTATGTTTATTAAGTGAATGGCAGAAATCCAGGAGAAAAAAAAATTAACACTCAGGGATAGAATCAGAATCTCAAGAATGCCTTGATTAGCTAGACTCTGCCAAATCAAAGATGGAATTTAACTTGGAAAATGAAAAATCTTACAGAGAAGTTTAAAATATCATTTCACAAGTAACAGATAGGAAAGTTATTGCTAGACAACAATACATCATAAAAAAAGGTCATAGATTTTAATTGGACTGAAAGGTCAATATGAATCAATGATGCGATATGGCCACCAAAAAAGCCAATAGAATATTAAGCTGCATTAAAAATGGCAAGGCTTCTAGGAATAAGGAGATAAAAATTCTGTAGAACTCTGTTCTGTTCTGTTTCACACCACATCTGGAGTACTGTATTCAGTTATTGGTATAACATTTTGGGGGGGGCTTTTTTTTTTTTTTGGAGGGCAATTTGGGTTAAGTAACTTGCCCAAGGTCACACGGCTAGGTTTTTGTTCCTGTGCGTTAAATGTCTGAAGCCGAATCCAAACTCAGGTCCTTCTGACTCCAGGGTCAGTGCTCTACTCACTGCACCACCTAGCTGCCCCTTATTGGTATAACATTTTAATAAGGTGTCTAGAAGAAACAAAAAATCTTCTGAAAGATCTCAAGTTAATGTTGTATTCAATTGAGTTCAATTCAGTAAACATCTATAAGAAGTGCCATGCTAGATACTACAGACAGGAAGACAAAAATCAAATAGTCATAGCCTTCAAGGAGCTTATGTTTTATTCAGGGAGTGGGAGGAAACAAATACATAATACATATAAATATATATGAATATATTCCGAAGAAATATAACATATAACAAATACTTATAAATATATACAAAGGAAATCAGAGTAATCTCTGGGGAGAAGAGATAATTAACAACTGAGGTAATAAGGAAAGATCACCTGTTTCCTGATGACAACTTAGCTGAGTCTTGAGGAACTCTAGGGATTCTAAGAGGTGGGAGTCAGGGGAGAATATTCAAATCAAGGGAATCAGCTTCTTCAAAGGGATGAAAGTAGGAGATAGAAATGTGTATACAGGGAATAGCTGGTGGGCCTATTATGCTGGAACAAAAAGGGAGGGAAGAGGAGTGAAATATAACAAAGTAGGAGGGATAGATTGGGTCCAGATTGTAAATGGATTAGTCTTTGGCATTGAAATAGTTCAACATCAGAAACTGATATGATTTTTTTTGTTTCTTTTTTAAAGTTTTAGACAAATACTAAAACTCAAATACATAATAAGAAAAAGAAACACTGTAAACTTAAATATAAAATAATATAGGAAAAAATCATGTCATGTGCACAGTAGAACATAGGAGAGGATTCAGTATATAACAATAACTTCATTTCAA